>JAOANR010000014.1:13499436-13589060 GCA_030278955.1 Hygrophila difformis | reverse complement strand
AGTTGATGAATTTAATGTAGTAGATGAAGTTAGTGGAGTGGATGGATTTTGTGCCTATAAATACCAAGGCCACTCATTTGTAAGATCATCCCAACACAAGCAAAGGCAAGGAGCTTGCCTTTGATCTCTCTTCTCCTATTGTAGTTTTTAGCCTTTATGAGTGTTTCTCGTTGAGAGTGTTTTGTGGTATAGGATTATTTCCTATAACCTTTTTGTAATATTATTTCATTTCATAGTGAAATAATAGTTCGGTGGGGCCCGGAGGACGTAGGCATATTTGTGCCGAACCTCGTTAAATCTTGGTGTTCTCTTTATTATTTAATTAATAGCTCCATTATTCCACAACACCGACCTCAAGGAAAACGGCTTCCGGAGCACCAGACGGACCAAATTGGTCTGCACAGTTGGTCCTGCCACATGCGCGCCGGAGCGACTGGAGGCGCTGGCCGCCGGCGGGATGAATGTGGCCAGGATTAATATGTGCCACGGGACCAGGGAATGGCATCGACGAGTGATTCGCCTTCTGAGGGAGATGAATGAGGAGAAGGGGTACGCGGTGGCGATTATGATGGATACGGAAGGGAATGAGATCCACATGGGGGATCTCGGCGGTGCTCACTCCGCCAAAGCCGAGGTGAACCTTACTACTACTTCTGCTGCCGCCGTTGCTTTACAAATTGTAATATATTGTTAAAGTTTATAGAATTCAACTAATTCTCGAGTCTGATTCATTTCATTATTATTATGCTGATGATTGATGATTACTGCTATTACTACTCTTTTGAAGAAACAAAACTCTCTGGCGAAGTCTGGCCTTAAGGAAAGGGTTGAAGTTGTGATTATCACGAAAATTAAAATATGTGTAATTCGTGTCAGAATTAGGACAGGAAGAAAACTAAAATTAGAGATAATATGTCGTCTGATAAATAGATTTAGAAAGTGAGAAAAACAGAATTAAGATGCATAAATCAAATCAATAAATGCAATGTTTGTATCTCTTGCACCGAAAATTTTATATTTGAAATTGTGGTTACTTGGTAAATAAAAATAACATCGATCTATTTAATTTTTGTTCAACATTTGTACCATTTTTTAATCAATTAAGTCATTGCATTGGTTGTTGTATTAGTATATGCTTAATTGATTAACTACTGAGTTCAACACGTATTTAAATTCCAGTGCCTTAAGTGTTTGTATCTATGAATTGTGAAATAGGACTATAAGAACATATAAAATCTTTTCTAGAAAAACTGGTCCCCATTTTTTTTTATGGCAAACGGCTCTTCCTTCCTTTAATATGCAGTATTTATGCCATATTAAAAATATAACCGAGTGATCGGCTTCATGAACTTTTTTCATTGTAAAAAGACTTGTAAGTTATATGACTAATGAACCATCTTAAAAGAACTCAAAATGTCTTAAAAGTTCCGAAGTTGATGACGTATTTAGGTTAAATTGGCAGAAGATCTTATGTACTCTGAAGTTTTTCTTGGAGATATGCATACCAAAATTCTCGTTCTTGAGAAGCAATAATAATAATATTGCCCTTTGCTACTAATAATTTAAAGGAAAATGTCTAAGCTTCGAAATGTGACTTTTGGTTCAGGATGGTGAGATATGGACTTTCAGTGTTCGCACTTTTGGTTCTGCTCTTCCAGAGCGCACAATTAATGTGAACTATGGAGGATTTGCTGAAGGTTAGGAACATATTTTGTCAAAATAAGATATGCCTTCATCATGCACAAAGGCATACAAAGAAGTGAGTTAGTTCTCATGTGAGTCTTTGACAGATGTTGAGGTAGGTGATGAACTTCTAGTGGATGGAGGCATGGTAAGGTTCGAAGTGATTGAGAAAATAGGTCCTGATGTGAAATGTCGGTGTACTGATCCTGGACTACTTTTACCAAGGGCAAATCTTACTTTTTGGCGTAATGGGAGCTTAGTTCAGGAGCGAAATGCTATGCTTCCTACAATATCCTCAAAGGTGTGTGCTGATTTACTTTCTTTCATTGAAATATAAGTTGGCTTATATCAAGTTTGTCTTCTAAGAATCATTTCCTATTATTCAGACTCTTGTTTTTTCTTGTTTACATCATGTTCGAACTTTAACTTTTCTGTGCAGTAGTATAATCTGTATCCAAATCATGTGATTCTAGTTAACCTTCATAAGTAGTTTATTTCTGCATAGGACATTTATTTTCATTTAAGTGATCTCTAGGTGTCGAATTTCTAGATGACTAAAATGGAGAGAATTTTGTTTTCATTTTAAAGTTGTTTCCCGAAATTTAATCTTGTACTTTCATTCAAAATTATATACAGTTTCTAGATGTTGCTAGTGCAAATAGTACATTTTTGTGAGGTGGCAATCTCATCTGGTATATTCGAAACTGATGATCGTGTGCAAATTCATCTTGATGTGTCTCTGTTTTTCGATTTAATTTAACCAAGCTAGACAAGAGATAATCCTTCGAATTTTGTTTACTCAAGCTTGCAGTTGACTCTTGGCTAGGTGCAGCCTACTGCAGGAGTCTATAAGCTGTATTAACAAAAATACTTTGAGGGATATGATTTCTCTCTCTTTTTTTTATTTTTTATTTTATTTTTTTTAAATTTTTAGATTTCTTTATTTTGGCTCTTAAAGCCACAGGGTGTGACAGAGATTTGTTCTTGTCATTTTCTAGAATACAGTGAATGAAATATTTCAGATTATAAATATCAGCATCAACTGAAGTACTAATGCACGTATTGGTCTTTGTAGTAAAGATGGAATATCTATTATTAAATCGCATTCATCTCCAAAAAATACTACTTTAAAATGATTGGGAAATATTTTCCGGATCATCAAACACCTTACCTCCTATGTGATTTTTGCTTCCTATGAAATCTAAAAGAACAGTATATTAACTATACACTCAAAAACAATATTCCCTTGTGATGCCAGATTGGTGTGTAAGTTGCCTTGAAAATTGAAACCCTCTAAAATAGTTATGAAGGAATTATTTGAAAAATAAAACTGTGCGCATTCATAAAAGAAAGATTGCATGGATATGGTTTGACTAATCAAGCCAGAGATTTAAGCAATGATTTACTTTATTTATTTTCTTCCGACCTGTGTCTTTGTTCTCCATAATATTTCCTCTTTTTTTATTACAACATACATTTTCCATTTTTTGGACGTCTGAACTCTGAAATAAGTAATGTATTAACTTATTTTATTTTATTATATTATTATTTCTCTCAATCAACTAGTAAAATATCTTGTTTTCTATTCTAATAAAGTTCTGTTCTATTCTCGTCCATCCATTGATAAAATACACTTCTATCTCTTACATACTTCCTGTGCACGATCGCCATCTAATCTCTATTAAAGACAGAGGAAATATATCTGGTGAATAGCATGGAGCTTGACAACATAGGTAGTGTATTTCGAGACTGGATTTAGGTAATAGATGTGGACATTGTTTCATTGCAGTTCCACGAAATATGTTGATCTGAGACACTGAATATTAAGGAAAATGGCCAAGTAGGTGAGTGAAATCTCCTGCTTTTGAGTGCAAAACTGAAAGAAAAATGATGTCCGGTTGATGTTTACTTATGTCTATCACCTTAGCTACTTAAAGTATATCATCAATTCACTGGAAGTATATGTAGTTCAATTGTGTAATCTGTTAAATAGTATTTTGTATGATGTAATTCCTTCATCAGCTGGGATCAGATAACATGTTTGCATTTGCTTAATAAGTCTCAACTTTTTACCATTACTCCTCAGGATTGGTTGGACATTGATTTTGGAATTGCTGAAGGTGTTGATTTCATTGCTGTATCATTTGTCAAGTCAGCTGAAGTTATAAAGCATCTTAAGAGCTATATTAAGGCACGGTGCCGTGAAAGGTGAGTTTTATGTCCCAGTGTAGCAGATTCTTATGAACACCTTTGTAGGAATGATAAAAACCTGAAGTAGATCCTGGACTCTTAAAAGTCTTAACTTTTCTTCTGCGCATGGGCATTGTTAAGCAAATATAGATTCTTTAAAGATGTCGCACTACTACCTCGTGAAGTGATCCCAATTTTATGACTTTGGTATTAAAAGTTTAGGTTGCAAGATCTTCAATTTAATGGTGATCTCAAACTTTATTGTCACATCGAGTTATCAATTGACATAACACAAAGGGGTACGGTGATGCAGTGACATTTCAGTGATTGCGAAAATAGAAAGTATCGAATCATTGAAGAATCTGGAGGATATCATTCAGGCATCGGATGGAGCAATGGTGGCAAGAGGAGATCTTGGTGCACAGATTCCTTTAGAACAAGTTCCATCAGAACAGCAGAAGATCGTCCAAGTCTGCAGACAATTAAATAAGCCAGTCATTGTTGCCAGTCAGTTGCTCGAATCCATGATCGAATTCCCCACACCTACCCGAGCTGAAGTAGCGGACATTTCTGAGGCAGTTCGCCAGCAAGCAGATGCTTTGATGCTTTCTGGCGAGTCCGCCATGGGCCAGTACCCTGAGAAAGCATTGTCTGTTCTGAGAAGCGTTAGCCTTAGATTTGAAAAATGGTTGCGAGAAGAGAATCATCAAGTAGCTGTGGACCTTCCCACCACAGCATCTTCGGTTACAGATTGTATTTCGGAAGAGATATGCAACTCCGCTGCCAATATGGGTAAGAAACAACTCTTCAAGTTTCCATCTGATGGCATCATAAAAAAGATTTTAAAAAACAGAAATGTATTTCCTGAGTTAATTATGAAGTTGTAATCCATGGTTTATTGATTCATTTGCTGTTAACCTCAATGTAATGGATAGAAGAAGTGATAAAATATGGTTGACAGGCTAAGCTACTAATCTGAAGCTCTTTAATGATTGATTTAATACACCTTCCCTGTCTTAATCCTTAGCATGTAAGTAATTCTGTAATCTGATAATTTCATTTCCCTTATTGCAGCCAATGTACTCAAAGTTGATGCCATTTTTGTGTACACAAAGGATGGTAACATGGCATCCCTTGTATCACGCTACCGACCAGACTGCCCCATTTTCGCCTTTACGACAACAACTTCCGTTCGGAGGCGCTTGAATCTGCAGTGGGGTTTAATACCATTTCATTTGATGAGCTACTCCAACGAGGATATGGAAAGCAACCTCAAGAGGACTTTCTCGCTGCTTAAAGCACGACAAATGATAAAATCAGGCGACCTTGTACTTGTTGTCTCTGACATGTTGCAGTCCATTCAAGTTATCACTGTCCCCTGAAAGGTTGGTGTTTTTCTTAAATATATTGTATTCTTCCAAATATTTGCTCACTTGCTACAGATGAGGACCTAATGGAAGAACCCACTCTGTTGTATTAACTTGTAGTAATAGAGAGAAATCCATACATAATGACTTGTTTGAGCTACTGAAATCTTATTTTATAAGCAACCCTTGTATTAATCTGCTGCATTGGTCGGTATAAGAAACCCTTGTAGTACATCAGTACATGTACACACATTCGTCTTACTCCAACCCTTGAGACAATGTTCCCTCTCAAGCAAGCTTCACTTAGTTGTCTCATGTGTGGCAAGATCCTTCAATCAACTTTGTTTGGCATGGTATCAACAAAGAGGAATGCTTTGGGAACTTATTCCACATATATATATATATATTACCATGTGTAGACTCGTGCAGGAACTTTTCTTCACAGTTCAACCAATGCGTGATAACAGTAGTTGTGTGTTGTGTAATATGAATAACATTATTAACAAGTGTCGCAACTCGATCGCAAGTAGTGTGTTTTCCCAGCTTGCACTATTTTGGCTGCAGGGATCAAGGGTTGACATGGGGAAGATCGTATCCCGAACCTTGTTTGAGAGAAGCCAGAAAGCATGCATTGGGGGGTTGTTCTTTGTTTTCCAAATTTGATATGACATTGTCTGAAAAAGCATATGTAAATTTGGAGCGAGGTGCATGTACGAAGATCAGAAGATGTAATTAGAATTGCACCAATGCTGGGGCCGGCCAGTCCAATTTGTATTGGCCCCACTAGTACTACATAGTACTCCCTCCGTCCCACGAAGTTTGAACCCTATTCCTTTTTGGGGTGTCCCACGAAGTTTGAACCTTTTCCGTTTTTAGAAAAATTAAATTAATGTAAGTTTGATTAGAATGTTAATTATTGTCAAATCCCATTAAAAATACTTACTTTTACTATTCTGTACAAATTCCAATGCATTATTACTTTCCTACATAAAGTCCCTTATATTTCTTTAACTCTTAATATTACAAAATTGATATAAATAAAAATTGTATAGAATATATATTCTAAAACTACACGATTAGACGATTCTAACAAGACCACACTTGAATATTTTTCTCAAATTACATCACTACGATAATATTAAGTCAAAGTTAAACAATAAACAGTATCAAAATTTATTATAATCTTAAACACAAATACCCACACCACTTTAACTACTAAACTCCATTACCTAAATTACCGTGCCCAAAAGAAAGGCTTCAATCTTCGCGGGACGGAGGGAGTATGAAAGAGAGGGTGAGGGAGAGGACATGAATGACACAATCCAAAAAGGCTGCAAGGAGTAGTGTTAATCAGGTGGTGGAAGGCTGATAAGGTGGTATTTTATAGTATCAATCAGAGAAAGCCTGAGGGGTTGAAAAACAGGATAGAATATAAAAGGAGGGATCGGAGGAAAGAAAAGAACATAGAGCAGCATTTCACCCGAAATATTGCTACTAGCATTTCACGTAGTGCATGTACTATTATTATTGCAGATGCTGCAAGAAAAGAGAGGTAAAAAATGCCCAAATAGTCCATTTTCTTTTTCATTTTTCCGAATCCATACTTTATCAATTTTTGGCCTCATTTAGTCCTCCACCTTTACTATTTAAATCCAATTTAGTCCTTTTTTTCACTAATTACATATAATTAGCTAATCACCTGGGGCAGGGGTTGATACAGGTCGGTTTTTAACTATGATGTCAAAAACGTCTACAAATTAAGTCAGAGAAAGGGGTGAAGGTTAGCGCTCGTTTACGAGTACATGCCGAATGGGAGCTTGCAGGATACTTTGATAGATCGGACATGTTCAGATTCGATGCATTGGAGTAACAGATTGGCAATAATAGCATTGTTACGAATGTCTTGATTATTTGCACACCTCTTGGGATCCGCCCATTATTCACGGGGATATCAAGCCTTCAAATATAATATTCGATTGCAAATTTGAAGCTAAGATTGCTGATTTTGGATTGGTTCAGGTGTTAGACCAAAGGAGAGGAAACAATAGACATTTGTGTGGAAGAGGATAAAATTGAGAAGAAAGGGGATGAATGCGTTTCCAAAATTAGGGAAGATGAAAGTATGGTGACAGAGGATGTTGTAGTTGTGAATGTGGAGCAGTTGCCCGAGAGTTGTGTAAGGATGTGTCTTTGGAGAAGGAAGGTAGTGCCTGCGAGATGCATTGGAGATCTGTGGCAGCGTCGTCTAATCATTTTCGATGGCCCTGTAAGAAAATAATTTTTATTTTTATTTTTATATTTTGCACCCAAAAAAATATACTGCCTATATGCCAAAATGATCAACGATCTAACTAGTTCTTTACAACATGTAAAAAATACAAAAAAAAAAAATCTTCAATTTAAATTTTTGCAAAAGAATCAATATAAAAAAATAAAAATATTAAAAAATACATAAAAAATAAAGAAAATACACAACTTATTGGGGGATTTAAAAAAAATGGGACCCTGTGCAATGGGGCTGTTTGCACAGCCCCTTAGCCGGCATTGATATGTGGCTTCCGCTTTGAAGTCTGGTGGGACTGGGATCGGGAAGAAGACAGTAGTGATTTTGAATTGGGTTTCAAACCCTAGACGTCATTATATAGATTGGAGATTGGCTGATTGGGTTGAATGTGGGGTGAGTTGGATAATGAGTTGGATTCTTTGCATTAATAATGACATGTCAGCTCATTTATTGTGATTAGTGAAAAAATGACTAAATTGGATATAATTAGTAAATGTAGAGACTAAATGGGACCAAAAATTAGTAAAGAATGGATTCGGAAAAAAGAGAAAGAAAATGAATTAATCTGGCATTTTTACCAAAAAGAGAAGAACCCAGATATAATTGGGGAGAGAGAGGCGTGATAAGGATATTTAATTGCTTTAATTTTGCAATTTTAGTTTGTTAGATGTCACGAATTTAATGTGTATCCAAAAAAATATTTATCCAAGTCTTTTTTTTTTCCCTTCTTTTAAATTCATTTTGTATACCGTACATGCACGATTTTCACGGTGAATTTTGAAATTTGTATTGCAGGTTGCGTCGGTTGAGAACTACTAGCTAGTAACATGCAGAAATTGTGCCTTAATGCAAAACTCGTCTGGTTTTTGAGACTAGGCGTACGTAGTGACATGAAGATTTGTGCATGAGAAGAATTTTTCCTCTTCATGTTCTATACGGCAAAACTTAAAAGTTGCCACCATTATTAGTAGTAGTAGTAGTAATAATAATAATAATAATAATAGTCATATAAGCTCAATTTTTTGGGATGATGACTTAGCCAAGTGCTCAAGCCTCTGGCTTCCAACCTATCATGAGTCATGACCGGTATTGTCTGGCGACAACACGATTTTTATCAAATCCAAAATTTTGCAAGACCGGTATACGGGAAAGACTCATTCCTCAATAATGTTGTTGTGCTGCTAAAGCATGTACTACTATTACATAGGTTTTACGACAAGGCATGTCCAGCAGATTCGGGCTGTAACTAACAATCACCACAATAACTTCCATAGCAAACAATTGGGCAAATTTAATTAGTAACTCGCAAAATCCTATCCTTTTGCCAATGTTCAAGAGATTATATACAGTGGCATTTTAGGAACGTCACGAAAACATCAAGCACCACTATAAATTGAACCTGGGATGTACCCATGAAGGCCATCAAGCACTCCTTAGTCTTATGGATTGAAGGCAGTCGTCCTCACACTATAAATTAGTGAGCAAATGATATGTCAACTTCATGTCAAGTTAGCCTGTCATAAACAACATTTTGCCATCCCAAACACCACTTGATGACCATTGGCCAACTTTGCTTTTTAATTTGATATTTTTAATGTTGTCCAAAAATGGATGCATGTACCTTGATGTCTACTTGCAACCATGTTGTGCATGCTTATGGCCAATATAATGAAGATAATTCTACCTTTATTAATTAATTTTGAGATGAAAATAATCACTACATACTAACATGGACAATTGTACATGATACCTAATAATTAAGTGTATAGTCATATAGGCTATAATAATTTTCCTTCTCGTTATTCCGATTCATTCTTTCGTTCTTTTTTCTGCTGTTGAAATCCTTCACAAGATTAAAAAGAAAGAGGGGCAGAAAAAAGGAAGAAAAGAAAACCCTTCATAGTATCAAAGATCAACAAATTCTCAATGGGCCATAGCCCCTAGTTGCCAACAAGATGATCATAAATCTGAAGATGAAGGAGCTCTAGGCCTCTAGCTAGCTTGGTTGGTGTTCAAAATTGATTTGGGTAAAGCCTATGATAATATCTAAAGGGGAGCAGTTTTTTGGATTGCTAACTTGAGTTGGGTTCTCAATTAAGGCCATTTCGTGTATTTTTAGTTTTTCAGAAAAATCTTGTATGTTACAAACTTGAGTCGGCGAATGAAATTTAATTTAAAATTTATTTTTTAAAATAATATTTTACTGAAAAACGTATTGATATTTCAGTCCCCACTTGGCTAGTGTAATCATAATTATGATATCATATAATCTTCAAGAATAAAAGTTAGTATGTTTCAATGGCCACTCTTTGGGATCCCTTTTTTTTTTTTTTTTACTATGGGCATAATAGTTGTCAATTAAGGTTGCTTGCCTTGACATTAACACTTTTGCAAGTTGCTTTTTGAATGACCTTCTATCATATCACTTCCACCTCTAGGCTCCTAGTTCAAAAACCACATGAGCCATATTTCGTTGTTGAACTCTTGGAGGGATTGCGTGAAGATTCAGATCACGTTTTATACATCTTATTAGAGGTCTTATTAGACCTTTTATTCGTCGATTTAATAAGAGGTATCAAACGAGGCCTAAAACTCGTGGGTCACGGGGAAAAGATAGTATTTCGGGGCTGTATTTGGAATGAGAATGGTTGTTTCATTTTCCTTCTTTCCAAATCTGTGGGTGGATCAATTCCAATCATACAAGTTACAACATTACTTTGTGGTTCATGTTTTTTTGCCAGCAAGTTGTCTTAGCAATAGGGTTTCTCCCTATTTTGTTCAAATGCAATTCCCCCATGAAATTTTAAATAAATCCAATGTGGCTCAACATGTGTTATAACGGTGCCTTCATTACCCCTTATGGCAAAGGAAGTCAGGGGATCGACACCCTGTCTCAACAATCCATCAGTAGCACCTCGTGATGTCATTGGGGTGGGTTGCAGTGTATGGTCATCTCCATGGCTTGTGCTCTGACAAATTGTGGGTCGGCTCAAGGCAGGTAAGCTTGGGCCCATGAGTGACACTGGGTTCGAGTCGGGCATGGGAAAAGCCATTACCTCCTCTTGGAAACACCATCACGAGTAGATACTCGTGATGGCAAAACATGCCAAACTTTTTCATTTTACCATATTCTTCATAAAGGAAATAATGTTGGCTTATTAGTGAGAAATAGACTAGAGTGGTGTGGAATTTTAAAATCCGGCTATATTTAAATACCCCGTCCAAGCTTCATATGATTTTCTTTACATTTTTTTATGTAACATAAATTAGAGTAAAGTGATTGAACACAAGATTTTAGAGAGTGAAGGTTAATAGTATTTATTTCAAGATAGGAAATAGATCAAGAATCATATGATAAATCCGGAGAAAATCCAATTTCGGTCATATAAAATTTTCGCTCAATCACGTTTGGTCCAACGGTTATGACATTTCCACTTTTTGTCCCATTAGATAATTATTTTCTTCAGTTTTGATTTATTGATTTATTTTTTAATAAAAATATTTCTATTGGGTCAATGCGCATTTTGTAAAAATTTATTTATTTGCCAAATGATACAATCTAATTAAAAATCCATAATTCATTTAAATAAATCCAAATTTATCCATTTATAGCAAATAAAATTATTTGTGAATTTAGTGAAAGAATAATATTTATTAAAGAATAAAATTGTATATTTTCAAGAAAATATATTCCATGAATTTTGTTTATACATATGTATATATATATCTATAATATTTTAATAACCATTTATTACATAACAGTAAAAAAATTAAAAATATAATAAATGCAATATATACTCATAACTAAAATATTTTATTGTGATAAAAAAAATAAAAATATTTTTAATAAATATTAATCAAAATATTATATATATTTATTCAACATAGTATATACTAAATAGTTATAACAAAATTTTAATTATTATTTTTTAATAAATATTATTTTTCTAGTAAAATTATAAATAATATTATTTGTTACAAATAAATAGATTTTGAATTACTTAAATGAAATTTGAATTATTATTTGGATTGTGGACATTTTACAAATAAACAAATTTCTAAAAATTCACATTCACCCCATATGAATAATTTTTTCTTAAAAAATAGTATGACCAAAAGTGAAAAAAAATAATTATCTAATGGGACCATAAGTGAAAATTTTTTAAATATGGGACAAAAGTGAGTGAGACAAATTCTTATGGGATTTAAAATATATTTTTTTCCTGTAACGCCCCAAAAATTTAAAACCAATTTTTGTAACGTCACGACTGTGTCATCTCACCTAAACTGTTGGCCAATCAATTTAAGATCGACAACACGAAGCCTGGTAATCATATTCATATAATTCAACAAAATCATAACATCATAGTAAAAGCAACATAAACCGAGTTCATAGCATTAAGTTAATCCAGCTACAAGCCACATAAATGGTATGTCCCCACAATATTCATAGCATCCAGCCAGTCCGTACCAAGTGCATCATAAAAGGAAGATAAGAACATAATTCACGGACTAACATCAACAGACAATAAGTCATAGTAAAGATAGGATGGTCTCCAAGACAAGCATGATAGTCAACAACTGTAAAATGCATCAATAAGTAGATCACTCAACCCAAATCCATCATCATGCTCATGCTCTGCGCCCTCCAAGGGAGTATCTATAAGAAAAGACAATTGCAAGGAATCGCTACAAGGTACTGAGCAAGAGTAGAATTAGCTGGGGAAAGGGATATAAGAAATTAACATACAAAATAATATTAAGGACATAAATAAAATAAGTAAATATCACATTGTCCCATACTGGTGCTTCAACCACGTCATACATTGCAAAAAAATGATGAATGAATGTAGGATGGAAAGCAATGACCTAAAATGTCTATCTATCCTAAATGCAGCACAGAAGATGTCTAGCGCACATCCTAGTAACCATGGTTGGCATTCATCTCCATCAAGGGTCCACACTCCTTAATAGTCAGAAGAGATGCCTACAGTGCCCCGCCACAGACACAACATGCATAATATATAGGGGCTTACGGAGTGGCATCCCCTAAGGATCAAACCACAAACAACAGGTACTAGCTCAGAGCATCTCGCTCTCGAAAGCTAGCATACCCAGAACTCAATTCTCAAAAGCATAAATAAATTTTCATTCAAAAATGATGCCCGGGATAAATAAATAACTAAGTATACACAGAGCCACACTTGGAAGCATAGTTAAGAAATTCATATCCTCAAAAGCAATAATTATCACATTAATCGCATAAATGTTATATACATGTCCAATATCACGATTCGAAAGCATACATTCATGATTAACAATTCCAAAGACTAGAATTCAGTTCCGGGGTTTGCCAAACCCCAACATATCAGCTCGCTACATCGTTACAATATTTAGAGACATGCGCATTCGGTTTCCATCCTAATTTATAAGGAATGGTAGATTTTCCAAATCCAATACCAACATTCGAATACACATATTGTAATAATTATTTAGACATACTAGTTGTGACACCACGAAAATTTCAAAACCCAAAATTTTCGGGATGCCACGCCACACCTTCCCAAGCAAGACGCGATTTATTCCAGCTCATTTGGAAAGATGCTAAGGCTAAGTTGTATTGTCTTTTAAATACATATTGCACTTAGAGTTTTAAAGACTTTTGTTCAAAATATATATGCCCAAATTAAAAATAAATATTCAATAGTTTCATATTTTAAATGTAACAACCCGATTTAATTAACGCATAATTAATTTAATTAATTGTGGTTAATCGAGTAAGATAAATGATATGGATTATTCTGTAGGTATGATTGGAATGAAGTGGAAGAATAAGTGGGTTCAAACCCACAAGAGAATAAGGGCTTAAGTGCTCAAGTGAGTGCTTGTTGGTGTATATGGCTCAAGACTAGTGGCTCAACTCATTAACCCATCTACCGACCCGACCCATTTTCCAACCCGGGCTGACCCACACCCAAGTAAAACCCCCAAATCAGCCATCTTATTCCCATTTGTAACTCAAGCTTCCAAAATTAGGGCAAATCCCATTTTTGAGGGAGAAGGTGAAGAAATGGAGTCTTTGGGAGAGATTGAGCAAGTTTGAGCTCAAGAAAAGTTGGGGATTGTTAATACACACCTTGCTTGAAATTGGTGTTGGGGAGCTTGGGATGACTGTTATTGAAGACTTTTGGACATCAAAATCCAAGGCAAGAGTAGAATTCAGCTCAAAGTGGGGGAAAAATGGGAGGAGAATGGAAGGAGAACAAAGAACAGCGTTCATGTTCTGCTGGTGCCAGACTAGGCGCCACAGAGCCTTGGTGGTGCCCAGAATCGGTCTGGGACGCCAAAGCGGCGCCCCTGTTCTTCAGTTTCCACACCCAGGCGCCACCTTGCCTGGGTGGCGCCTAAAAACAGCTCTGGGCGCCAGTGTGGCGCCTCAGGGTGCCACATGCGCGCCCAATTTGTTGTTTTCTTCCGTTTTTTGTTCCCTTTCGTGTTTTCTCGCTTATTCCTCGTTCATATGCCTCGAGATATGTTTTAAATTGCCTAAGTATTGTTGACACACCTTTTGAGTACTAATTTGTACTTATAAGATTTAACATGCCTTAGTTTAGGATGGAATTCTGTGTTGCTTCTAATCTGACGATTATAGTTGAGTGCCGTTACATGGGACTTGGCACACCCGTGATCACGACTAACTCATATGGAATATGCAAGCCGATATGTGGGGGTTGGCGACCCGAAAGCTGAACTTAGTCTTTGGACTGTTATCTTGTACTTATATGTTTTCGATTCGTGAGACTGGACATGTGTGGAACTTATTGTAAACCATTCTGAATTGTGTTTTCGAAGATAATAGATCTTTTAACTATGTTTTCAAGTGTGTCACTAGGCATAGTTAACATCTTATTATCCTGGGCATTGTGTCCTTCAAAAGCGAGATGCTCTAGGCTAGTACCCGCCAGACCGTAAGCCACTTATGCTAGCCTTTAGTGTCCGCGGCGGGGGCACTGTGGGTATCTCTTCCGACCATTAGGGGGTGGACCCTATTTGGGGAAGAATACCGATTATGGTACTTAGGACGTGTGCTAGACATTTCTTCTGTGCCGCATTTAGGGCAGATAGACATTATAGGTCATTGCATTTTATTCATCATTCATCATCTCATTATTGTTTTGCAGTGTATGACGTGGTTGAAGCACCAGTATGGGACGGTGTGATGTTTTAATTATCTATTTAATTATGCAATTATATAAACTGTTATTTAACTGTGCTAATCTTGTTCCCGTTTGCCCAGCTAGTTCTACTCTTGCTCAATACTTATGTACTGACACCTTGCGTTTTGTTTTTCTTATAGATGCTCCCGGGGAGGACGCAGAGCCTGAGCATGATATCGGGTTTGGGGATGAGCGATCTATCTAGGGATGCATGTTTCATGTTATTGACTTATGTGTTGTCTGGAGTTTATGCTCTGTAGCATGAATTATCCGTCTTTCCTTATTACTGTTATTGCTATGGTCGGTGAACCATGTTCTGTATTGCTGTTTTACACTTAGTATTCTGGACAGGTTGTGATGAGTCTGTGTTGTCATACTGTTATGTGGCTTGTAGCCAAATTATCTATAATGTTATGGATTCCCATCTTGTATGTTTTACTCTGATATTATACTGTTGTTGAATCTTCTGTTTACCAGGCTTCGTGTTATTAATCTTAAATTGATTGGCCAACAGTTTGAGTGAGATAACACGGCAGTGATGTCACGAAAATTGGTCTAGAGCCCAATAATTCGGATGTGAAAGAATAAAATAAAATGAATGTATATTTTCATGTGGATGTGTTGACAAAATAACTTAAAAATACATGTCCATCAAATAGATATTTAAAAGTGCGACATGTCTTTCATTTAACATTTCTCTTTCCCAATGCATATGCTTTGATGCCTTCTTGATATCTGAAAAAGAACTCAACAACGTTTATCAGTACAATTAGGGGTGGGAATAGGCCAGGCTACCCGACAGGGGCCTATGGCCTAACCTACCGAAGGTCAGACCAGGCCAGGCTTTTTTTATAAACAGGCTGGGCTTAAGCTAATTTAAAAGCATATTTAGCTAAATAGGCCATGCCAGGCTTAATTAAAAGCCTTTTAGGCCTACCAGGCCGGCCTATTTATCATATTATCAGTCTATTTATGTTTATTATGTAGGTATATGTTGTATTATTAATATTATATTATGTAAAAGTAATTATTAATTTGATCTTATATAGATTTTCAAGATATTTATGAGTTTTTTCTCGTAAATAAATAATTTTGGATGAAAACTTGCCCAAGTGAACAAATTATGTCTTCCAACCTTATGATTACATCCGGATATATATGAAAAAACATTTAAATTTATTTCTAAAATAAGCTTAATCAGGCCTTTAAAAGGCTTAGAGGCTGGCCTATTTAAATAAATAGGCCAGGCTTAGGCCTATAACATAGGCCTATCAAATGTAATAGGTCAGGCTCGGGCCTATGAAAATCGACGTAGGCCCAGGCCGTACAAGCCTAGGCCTAGCCCGGCCTAGCCTATTTCCACCCCTAAGTACAATGGTACTAAGTAAATCAACACGCTCCACTTTAATAAATGTGTTTTAAAATCACGGTTGCCACTCGTTAAAAAGAAATAATATTTTTAAACAATCACACACTTGACATTTATTTAATTTAAAAATTTAAACTTTAATTTAATAGCATAAAATTTAACTTTACAAGCACAATTAACTTTTAAAAACATAATTCTTTAGTTTTTACCATTGCCGCAATTAAGCACAAGAGGACACTATTTCCCACTTATCATATCACATCGGTCATAAGTCGTGACCAGCATGCAACAGACTCATACACAGACACACTCTGGAGCCTCGGGTAACCCAAACACGGATACACCCAAGAGTGGTGACTCATACATGCAACAAAAGCCGTTTTGGCGCAATTTATCAACAATGCCGTCTTGGCATATTAGAGGGCGACCATGCAAGACCCATCCCATAGTGCACTCGCCCTCTATCAAAGTATGACATTTTACTCAAGTAATAGTACACAATGAATTTAAATATTTTCCACAACATCGACATAATATCACTTAAAATGATTCTCAGCAATCCAATGGAGTAATTTAACAACAAAGGCATTCAACAATGCCAAAAATTATTTCAAAAATGATCTCCCTTATTCATATCTCATAATTCTAAAATTATCATTTTCATGGATTCAAAAATCCAACATTTTCACAATATGTTCCATCACCATTTCGTAATTCACAGTTTACGCCAAACAACTTTAAAAATCCATACGAAAGGCGATTACCACAAAATTGAAACTGTAGATCCTTAACACATAGATGAACAAGTTTCATCTTTTACACTTTTCTAATAAGCTATGGAAATAGTCCAAAATTGAGAGTTTTATAGAACCTATTTTCTGCCAAAAGTTAAACAATACCACCCTATCTTTCAACAAGTGTTAAAAATAGTAATTCTCGTCCGAACATTCTGAAGTTTCACCACCACATGTATAACACATAAATAAGAAATTTTCATGAAGAATACATTCTGATAGACGACTTAAAGTCCTTCGAAAACACGGATTTCAGAAATATACTCCCTCTGTCCCATTTAACCTATCTTATTTGATTTATGCATACGATCCAATACACTTTTTAAATCGTTAATATCTCAAAATATGTACAATAAAAAATTATGTAAAAAATATATTCTAAAACTAAATAATTATACGATTTTAACAAGACCCAACTCGACTATCTTTTTCAATTATATATCCTTGCAATAAAATTAAGTCAAAGTTAAACAATGAACAGTGTTAAAAAGTCAAACATGACAACTTACTTGGGATAGAGGGAGTATTAATTTTCACAGGGATTTGATAAAAGGCACATATTAGAGCTTTACACAAACCAGATGCAATAACTTTTTCATGTGTCAGTTAAAAATTGTGGAATTTTGCAGGAACACTCTAGACACAATATGGAACAATTTCATGCAGAGAAAATCAATAGAAAAACATTCTAAACAAGTCAAAAATACACTACAAGTGAGAATACATGTTCTCACAGATTGTTTCAAATATTTAGCCGAAAACCAGATCGGATTTGGGGATACTAATGATATCCAAAATTCACCAAATTTTACAGCATACTCTTTGAGATGTAAAAAACATTTCTTATGACTAAAAAGTTTTAAGAAAATCTCTCTAAGTCGACCAAATACAAGGATTTCATAGATTGCACAAGGTGAGTCCTATACTGGCAGAATTAACCATAGGGTTTCCGTAGACCAATGGATTCAAAATCTTCTGACTAAAATTCCCAAAACTTAAAGGGAATGGCGTTAACTTACTTAGGATGAAGTTTGAATGCTTGAGATTGAAAATAGAATCCTCGGACTCTACGAGAATGTCCCACGAACGCAGCAGCACTCCATTGACATGGTTTAGAGACATCAAATTTGTTAAAACCTATTGCTACGAATCTATAAGGAAGGAATCGATTTTAAGGATGAACATACATCAGGGTCTTGATGGGAAGTCGTCCAAAACTCCCTGGCTCGAGCTCTCCACAGAACACACAAGAATACACTTAGAAACTCACCAAATTTTCTGAAAGATGCAAGTGTAGGTTGAGGGATGTTTTATAGCTGATTAAGGGGAATGAATGGGTTGTTAATGACACTCTAATGATGATCATAAAGAGGATGAATGATGGGGAAATGGTTCAAATCTCCACAACTCGAAAATGACCTCCTAGAAGCATTTAAATCAAGACTTATCCACACATGAAGCTTGGCTGGTTGAGTTTAACAAAGGTGGGATGTTTCTCATCAATATAGGATAGTTCTGAACTGAAAAATGGAGTCTCTGGGAGTCTCATATATCCCTCACACGTCCTAGGAGCTGTTGAAAGCATTTAAGAATGAATTAATAGGAGAAACTTGAGTTGTAACCGAAACAAATGCACTTGGACAATAAATTCGGATCCACTGTGACATAGTTCCAATGATGGAAACTTTGGGAACAAACGGCTGAACCTAATATTATGAAATTTTGAGAGAATAAACTAGACACAATTTAGAACAACTTTTGTGATGAACACTTCATGAGATTCGCACTCTAAGTATGTGTAAAAATTCAATCTTGACAATAAAATCTGTCAACTTGTCACACTTAGGGATTTTGAATCCTCATCCAAGCAAAAGAGTTTTGGGCTATCATTGTGCTTATTTCATGGGTTGTTTTGGGGATTTTTTTCCCATTTCTAACCCATTTCAACTCGACCCAAGTGTTGATTCGTTCAACGTTTCGAATTTTTGATGAATTATTTCCGAGCAATAATTTATTCCTCTTCTCGGAATTATTTCTGCCTTATTTAGATAAGGAATCTTAATTCAATTCGTTCGAACTTGAATTAAATTCTCGGGTATTACACTAGTATCATTCCATAAGCATAGGAACTCGAAAAAGGTAAGAAAATACGAAGAAAGCGTAGAAAATGGGGAGAGGCGGCAGACTGGCGCGTCCCCAGCGCCTAGATGAACCTGACTGCACTCCCAACGCGGGCTCAATGCGGGACCTAGGCAGAAAGCGCTGAAATGGCGTGTTCTGCCATTTTCAAGCCAGTCCACCCCGAATTAAGCAAATATCTACCATTATTTTGTGTTTGGGATGATTCCACAACTTCAATAACAACTCTCACAAGAAGCCTTTATTCACTACCTTCCATGGTATATTGCATCCCTAAACCCACGATATATTTCCTCCCTAAACCCTAAAAATCATGAACCAGGCGCCTTTATTCACTACCTTCCAAACATTATTGCTTCCTTCTTCCTGACGAGAAAAATTTCCCCAAAGTACTTTATGTCGGAACCCTAAATCGCAAAATAACCAACTTACAATGTTGTGGAGGCGACAAATGTATCTTCGCTTCAGCCCTCCTTAACCCCATTCCGCCGGACGTCGCTCAAGACCAGAGCATCGTCGCATTCACCATCGTGTTATCGAATTTGGATTCTTCGCAGCTTCGTGTAAGGTTCATTCTAAAGTGTTTGTTTTTTTCACTGACTTTTCTGCCTTTTACACACAAAATCTTTTGGAGATACATTTAAAAAAAAAATGTTAACACGTTCTCAATACTTATGGGCCAACGCATGCATTTTACTTAGCCCACATAAGCATTCTTTTGGGTAGATTTGGCCTGAATGCCTTCAGGTGGTCCAAATATATAATTGAATATATCATGGTCCAAAAATGGATTAGCCTCCTTCTAGTGGCTTATTATATTGATTACCTCTATGATATTTTAGTCTCAACACTTTTGAGACCTTAGCTTATTTTATATTGGCCATATGGTGTCCGACTAAATGTAATTTTTAAATCTTTGATTTCTTTAATTAAGAAATATAGAATTTCAACGCCGGACTTCAATTTTTTATTTGTTAAAATAAAATTATAGTGATTTATATAGGGGTGGGTCGGTACGGTATACCAAAAAAATTTTGTCGTATCGTATATCGTACCGAAATTTGCGGGATGGAAAATTTCATACCGTTGTCGTACAGAAACTTTAGTATACCGAAGTTCGGTATACCGAAGACTTGGGTATAAAATATTTCCTTATCGTTACCGTACCGACATTTTGGTAAGTTCGGTATATACTGCTATACCGAACCTTCGGTACATACTGACATACCGGTATCACAGTATATACCGATATACCGAACATTCAGTACATACCTACATACCATACAGGATTAAATATGTAAAATTATGTATATTTTTCGGTAAGTTCGGTATATACCGATATACCAAACCATCGGTACATACCCACATATCGGTATCGCGGTATATACCGATATACCGGACATTCGGTACATACCGACATACCGATTCAGTGGTATATACCGAAGTTCGGTATAGTAACGGTATACCGCGGTATAAAAAAATTTATATCGTTACCGTACCGAAATCTTATGGTACGGTATCATACCGTACCGAAAATTACAATATACCAAAAATTTCAGTATTCTCGATATTTTTTCGCTACAGTATGCAGTATTTTCGGTATTTTTCCACAGCCTAGTTTTATATGTTACGGTCTACTATTCATAAAAGCAACTATCTACATATGTGTGGTAGTATGGTAGTAATATTTTTTTCTTCCTTTAGAAAAAAAATAAAACAGAATGCAATTAACTTAGGGGAAATTATAGATAAATACCTCTCTTCCTAAGTTTATTACTTGTTCAGTACCTAGCACTATTTTTCTTCCTTTTCACTACCTAATTTTGTCTCTATATGTAAAGATTGTCAAATATGCCCCTGGTCAAGTTTAGTACTTTTGTCTTATAAGTATTGTACATATTATCAAGCAGTTTAGTATATGTGGAATTAAAAGGCTTGTATATCTCTTTAGTAATTGTTGTACAGTTTTCAAACATTACTTTATAAATTTTATTTATGATCTTAAACAGAGGACGTAATTAATCAAAATATATGCCATGATCATTCACAGTATTTATCATTCAAAGTAAAATTTCTGGGTCTACCTCGCTTCCGTAGTATAAGCTTTGTGGTTGAAACTTTCTGATCGAGTCCTTCAACGAGTAACCTTCTTTCCTCGTCTGCTATCCTTCTTTCAGGCCTCCTGCCTTACTCCGGTATGCACGACCTCTCGGAAATCACTGTATCGATGACATGACTCTCACAATATGTTTCACTCACTCACATATATTTAGAATTTTGGTAGACTCTTAGAAAAATATACTCGAAGATATTTACTGGAATGATCAGGCTATTGTACTTAGCCGATCATCTTTTATTGAAAGCTTTTAAAATCACTCATAGTTTTACATCACACAGAGAGAACTAAAGATTACAAAGAAATGCAAGAGAAAGAAATACTATGGTAGGTATCTTCGCTTCTGCATCCTTCGTGAATCATTCCTCCTTTTATAGATGGAGTCTTGGGGATCATGTGGTTCAGAATTGATTTACGTGGCCTTATCTCCGTCCTTCCTTTTTCTTCCATTATTGAGATTCCATAGCTGTCATTTTTAATCCTTCATTATTAGCCGTCCTCTTTGTCTTGTTGTCTAATTACGTCACTGCATGCGTCTTTCTGCATTATTTTGTTCTTGTCTTCTTGTTCAATTGCGTCATTGCATACGTCTTGCCGCATTATTCTTTTCTTGGTGCTACATTGGTCCTCTCTGTCGTCACTGCTTACTTCATTTCGTTGTCTCTTTCCGAAGAAATGTTCTTGTTTTCAGGCTTGTGGTGGATTTCTCTACTGCTTTCTTCCAGATACTCTTGACTTCTTCTGAGCATTCAAAATTGTATGTGTCAAATTTCTGAATTAGTCCTGCTAAATTTCCTGATCTGAATCCTGGAGTGTTCAATTGCTCAATCATTACAATTTCTTCATTTCCGAAAAAGATTCCTGCGCCTTGGTTGTATAGTCTTTTCATCTGTTCATGGACAGCACGTATTCCCATTGCTCTTTTGAAGTGGATGTATTTGTCATTAAAGATTTCTGTTTTGGGGGTTCCATAGTCTTGAGGATAACTTTCTGGTTTAGTGATTTCTTCTGCAATAGCAAGATGGTAGGAAGAGTGTTTGACTTCTGGACTAATAGAAAATATTTTTAGTTTCTGGGTTTTTGGTCTTATGTTTAGGCCTTCAAGTAGTACAGGTAATTTGGATATTTCGGTTCGTAAAGGGGACAGGAAAATAGTTCTGATAAAACCGAATTTGAAACAGTTCGAAACAAAGTTCGGGTCGCAGCCTGGTAAAATAGTTACTTGTGGATGTAGGGATTTGGTGAATTCTGTGTAAAATGATGATTCTTGTCTGGGTAAGGAGTATATGTAGCTGCTCAGGGTATGGTATTCTGCTAAAAAGTTTCTTGTTTCAGGGCTAATGGGTGTTGGTTGAGGAATATTGTCGCAAAAATACTTCTTAGTTTCTGCAATGTTTTTCGACGAGGTCGAAGGTCTTGCATCCCCAGATTGTTTTGCTTGTTTGTCCTCTTTTGGAACAGGATTAGCTTTCCCTTCCTGGTTTGAAACACCAGTATTTAGTTCTTCAGGGGTATAAAAGTATTCTTCCATAGTAGTTAGTAATCCCTGCAAACATTTGTTACATTCATATATATCGTCATTGATAGTCTTATGTTCGTCCATAAAGCTTCCAACAATCAACTGTTGTAGCTTTAGTTGTCTGTCCATAGTCGACTGGAGTAGTTTTTGTAGTCGATCTATTTCATTGTAAATGTGGTCAGTTAGACCAGCATCATCCCATTGTTCATTGTTCTCCATATTCAGGGTTCCTGCTCAAAAAATCAGCTAGATAATTTTCAGTCCCTTTAATATATTCAACAGTAAAGTCGTACATTGACAAGAAAGTCTGATATCTTATTATTCTTCTATATTGGGGTTTATTTGGAACTTTATTGTAAATTAAAGGTTTTACTTGTGTATTGTCAGTTAATACTTTAAACTTTCTACTTAATAACCAAAATGAAAATTTATCTATTGATTTAATCACTGCAAGTAATTCTTTTTCATTTGTACTATAGTTTATGGCTGCTCCTTGTAATGTTCCGGATGCATATCTACAAATTTCACCAGTATCGGTTTTTAATAATCCTGCCCAATGGTAGTCTGAGCTATCGGTTTGTACTATTAAATTATCTTTTTCGTCAGGTAATCTTAACGGTGGTAATTTGGAGCATTCTTCTTTTAATTGTTTGACAATTTCAGTATGTTGATCATTCCATCCTATCTTATTATTTTTTCTTATCAATTTTCTTAGATCATTTGTCTTTTTTGCTAAATTTGATATAAATCCTTCTGCATAATTTAGAATTCCAAGAAATCTTTGTATGTTTAATTTATTCCTAAGTTCATCAGGCATTTTAACAAGTTTTGTACTTATATGTGGTTGCATTTTAATTCCAAGTTTGTTCAATATTAGACCCAAAAATTCTATTTCATCTTTGAATATTTCTGCTTTCTTTTCTGATAAAATTAATCCATGATCTTTACAAAGTTTTGCAAATATATCTAAATGTTTTTTATGTTCTTCTATAGTGTTTGAGGCTATTAGTATATCATCTACGTATACAAATATAAAGTTACTAAATTTTTTAAATGTTTTATCCATTTTTCTTTGAAATATTTGTGGTCCATTTTTTATTCCAAACGGCATAACCTTCCATTCATAGTGTCCTTGTGGTGTACTAAAGGCTGTGTATTTTATACTTTCTGGATCCATTTTACAATCAAATTTTGAATAAATAGTTCTACCTCTAGCTAATCCTATTAGATTTTCTTTGTTAGGTAGAAAGTATCCATCAAATATCATGTTTTTGTTTAGTTCCTTATAGTTTATTACTAACCTTGGTTTCTTTCTTATTTGTTCGCTACGATTTCTAACCAAGAAAGCTTGACTATTATGTTCTGCTATAGATTCTTGAATAAGGTCTAATTCTAACAATTCATTTATTTGTTTTCGAAGTTCTTCTTGATTATGCATCATCGGTTGAGTTCTTATTATTATATCGTCGTTTTTCATTTTTAATTCTGCATATATTTTATTAAGATTCCATTTTTCAATTGGATTTTCTCCATAGTTTTCAGAGATGTATTTTATTGTCTCATGAAGTTCATATTTATCAAAATCTTCTGGCTTTTGAATTAGTACTTGTTTTTTAATTTTGTGAATTTTAAATTTTATGTAATAAGTAATTAGTTGTTTTATAATTTCTCCTTTTTCACCACGTTTCTGAAGCACTCTGTATGGTTTCCTTATTCTCGGAATAGTAATATAGTGGTTACATGCTGATCTAAGTTGAATATTATATCTATCTACTCTAAAGCTTTGAAATAAACTTGTAAAATCTGTCCCTAATAATACATCAATTGTTTTTACTGGGCTAACAAATACTTCTTGTATTGTAAATATTTTATTACCTAAAATTATTTGAACATCTTTAGCTATTTTATTAATAATTAAACTATGTCCAGTAGCTCCATGTACTTCTATTGGTCTTTTATTTACTTCCCATTCTTTTATTAAATGTTCTTGTATTAATGTGATTTCTGCTCCTGTATCTAATATAGCACATGTTGTTATATTTGTTTGTAGTATAGTTAACTCTAGGTATACTGTTGTTGGAAATCTAATTTCTTTCATATATATGCTTTTCCTATTACAAAAGCTTTTCCATTTTTTGTTTTTCCACTAAAAATTTCTCCTGTTATCGTATATTTGTTTAATGAGTCTAAAAACTCGTTGCCTAACAAGACATGATAGGTACTACTTGATGTTCCTTCTTCTTCTGCTACATAACATTTTACTTCTTCTATTAAGTCTGTGCCTAGTTTTATTGGTACTATCACTAATTCATTTACTCTTCTTACTTCTCCTTCAAAAGTAGCATATCTATACTCTGTTCCTATATGCTTTACTAATCCATTTATACATGTTTTTCCTATATGATTCTTACCAGCTCCAGTATCTACTAATATATTTGGTCCTTTTATCCAGTTTGTGCCATTATAGTATTCTATATTAATTCTCCATGTTTGGGCTTTTTGTTTACTTTTTTCGTATGGTATATCAATACTATGTCTTGGTTGATCAAGTATTAGATTTGTTCTTGGGCTATAGTCTATACTTTTTCTGCTACTCATTGTTCTTCCTATATAGGATAATTGTGGTCTCCTATTTTCTAATGGTTTTCCAATCTCTATTGTATTTTTCTTGTCCGCAAGATCAATTATCCAATCATCTTGTAACGTTGGATTATTCAATTCTGGTAATATTAGATCTGCTATTGTATCTCTACATGCTTCGTGTATTTCTATTGTCTTTTTATCATCATAAGGTTTTAGTCTATTGCTATTTAGGTAGCTATAAAAAGCACTATAATGTACTGTAAATATTTTACTTTCATTTTTCATTACATCATTCCTATGTACTTTTATGTATAGGGTTAATGTTTCGTCTATATTTTGATCTTGTAAAGATACACAATAGTTTGGGTAACATGTAAATAATAGTTTTTGGTAAATTAAGTTTCCATTAATAGTTCCTAAGTGTGAGTCTTGTGGATTTAATAATCTTGAATCATGTAGGCTTATTGTTACTGGTAAGTCTATTCCACTTCTAAATAAAGATTTTATTAGAATCTTTACTCCTGCTAAATGTACGTATTGTATTTTCTCTGTTTTCTTTCTACTTAATTTTTCTAGTCCTTTATTTATTATATCTTTTGTTAAAAGGTGCAGTTTTAGAGTAGTATTAGTGTTACATACATCTACTGTTTTTTCTAGTTCATGATATTCATGAATTACTATATTATTTCTTGAGAATGTTCTTGATAGTATATTAAAATTTGTATGCTTGAATCCATGTTTTAGATCTAATCCTTGTATTTTATTGATTTGTTCTGGACTTAAGATAGCTTTTATTGCATATCCTCTTTGTCCTTCATATTGTTCTACATATTCTATTTCTTTTGTTTCCTCTTGTTCTTCTGTGATTATTTCTTTATCTTTATTCATTTTCTACTTCAGAGAATTTTACTTCATATATCTCTTCTCCTGATTCTGGTTCACTTATACTTTCTAGATCTGATTCTATTTCTTTGAATATTTGTTCATCTATAATATCGTATTCCATAAATCTTACTTGTTTTTTCTTTGGTTTTGTACAATCACTTGCAAAGTGTCCTATTTCTCCACAGTTATAACATTTACAAGTGGTTGGATTCTTTTTATTTTGTCTTTTATCATTTCTTCTTTTATAATATTTTCTTCCAAATTTTGGCTTAAAGAATTTTTTCTTATTAAAGATTTTAAATCTTTTTCCTTTTTTAAATTTTTTTTTTTATTGGTTTAAATTTTTTAAATCTCTTATTTTTTCTGTATGATTTATTTTTTCCCCATTCAAAATTTTCTGCATTTTCTTGGCAGCATAAATCAGCAGCTTTATTATATATTTTAGTGTGGTCTAATATTTTTCTTTGGTAACATAACTCAGTTATTACCTGTCTTATTAATCTTATTCGGCTTCCTAAATTATTCGGATAGTCATTTTTATTTTGAATCCATGTTTTCCACATATATTCATCCCATGGTGATGGTAGTTTTGAAAATATAGAGTTCATCGTGTGTTCATTATTTTGTGAGCTTGTATAAGCTGTATAATAGTAGCTTTTAAACTGTTCAGAGAATTGATCAAAAAAGCATAAATCTCTTAGTCTTATTTTATTTAATCTTAGTAACGCTTGATCTCGTTCTTCTATTATAGCATTGTTATCTAAGCTCTGTACTCCTAGGAATTCTTCTTGTATGATATTGATAAATTCCTCTATTCCTGTGGTAACATCTTGTCCAAATCCTTGAGTAATTGTATTCATATAAGTTTGTTTTGTATTTGAAGAAATTCCTGCAAGGAATTGTGCCACATTTCCTTGGACTAAATTCCATATTTTTAATGTTTTTGCTCTTGACGTACTTTCTTCTGACATTAAATGTATTCTTATTATCTGTTTCCATTTTTCTAATTCTAGACTTGGCTGTTTAAGACAATCCAGGTTTAGGAATATTGCATCTCCTGGTCTCACATTTCCTATTCTTGTTTCCTTTAGCTCAAAATCTTCATTGTATTTCCAAATTTCTTTTTTAGAGGTTGTTTTTCTTATTGGAAAATTTCTTGAAGGTAAATTTTGTAATCTACTTTGATAATTGTCTACATTTTGTCTATTTGTAGTTTGATCTACTTCCATTGGTATAGTTCCTGTTACTCCTTCTCTTGGCAAGGTAGTGCTAGTTTCTCCAACTACTTCTGATGATGGTAAATATAATCTATGGTTATTCATAAAGACTTTATGTTGATCTTCCAAATCGCTTTCATCAGTTTCTAATTCTGTTTCTGAAAATGTTCCTGTATATATTGGTTCTAAATTTAGTCGTTCTAAATCACTACTTAATTCATTTATTAAGTCTTCTATACTTGTATTCATTCTGTTTCTTCTTTATCTTCTCTACTTTCTAATTTATCTTCCTTTAGTTCTTCATTTATCTTTTTTAATTTTTCTACTTTGTCTATAAGAATTTTAATTTTGTTTTGTTTGTTTAGTTTTTCTATTTCTTTCATCATTACTCTATGATCGAGACTTCCTGGTTCTGGTGTCTTTTCCCATTTCGGTAGTGGGAGTGACTTTTCTAATTCTACTTGCTTTTGTGGAGTTTTAATTATTGTTTTGTCTATGTATCTTTCTATATTGTAGAGTCTTGTATCTAGACTTATCATTAGTTCTTTTATTAGTTCAATTCCATCTTTTATTGTTTCTAAATCTTCTAGATAACTCATCTTCTAATATTTCTTATGTTTCTAATGAAGTCGTTTACTTCATCTATTTCAGTTTCCCTTTCTAATTCTTCTATTTCTATTATTTCTAATTCGTTTAAATACCATTCTTTTATTAATTCCGATTTTTCTTTTTCTGGATCTATATGTTTTTGTATAATTACATATGCTTCTCTTTCATCTATCATTTTAGAAATCTTGAATTTTATTCTTAATAATTTTTGTTTCATTATTATGGTACTTATATCTTGTGGTTGTCTTTCTATTTCATGAATTTTATTAGTCAGTCTTTCTAATGTTTCATTTTCTAACTTTATTCCTGGCATTTTATTAGTCTTCACTATAATTTGATTCTTGATCTGAAAATTCGGGTGAAGGTGCTCTAGTAAACATGGTGTTATGTATTATATATCCTGGAAACATTCTGTAAGTTGTAATTTCATTGTTGATTATTGTTAATTTGACTTGTGATAATAACTCTTGTTCTTCATCTCTTTTTGATATAATTTGTATTAAATTACCATTATATTCTTCCGTTTCGATTATATAGTTTCCTATCCAAAGTAATCTTTTTCCTCTATTTCCCAGTCTTATTCCAAATTCTTCATCGTTTTGCAATCTATTTAATCTTCTTCTTCTTCTGTCTATGTATGTTTTTCTTTCTTCTATTTGTTGATCCATATTTTCTATTTCTCTTTGGCTTATTTCATGATCAGGATTAAATGTGGGTGTTAAAAATCTTCTATTATCGTTGGTTCTTATTTCTGTAAGTGGTCTTATTTGTGGTTCTAATCCTCTTATTCTGTTTAGAAATGCTCTTTCAATTCTTGCTTGTATCATCAAGCTATCGGTGTTATTTTGTGCATATTCATCATTCCTATTTATTATATAGTTTTCAGTATCGATTGGATTAATCATACTTAGTGGATAATCTATTTCTTGGTTTTCATCTAAAGGATATCTTGCTGTTGGAATATATTCTGGGTATAGTTGTTCTGAAGTATTTAATCTTAATCTTGACATATGATAGTTTAATATATAATCATTATTATTATGGTTATTCATGTTCAGATTTAATCGTTCTGGGCTCTGATACCAATTTGTGTTACTGGTTGTATTTAATCAGAAAAATAGTATTCACCATAATTACTTAAATTATCTGGTAATTCTTCATCGTAATTTTCACTATCTGATCCTATTCTTAGTAAAATTATTCTGTCCCAAAAACTTTTTTCTTCCGAATAGGGATATATCTTTTGATTATATTCAGTTAAAAATATAAGCATAGTATAAACAATGTCATTCCAATTTTCGATTCTTTCTTCCATAGTTTGTAAATATAGTCCATATTCATATATTAACGAATTTATTTCTTCTTGATTCATTTAGTATCTTTTGTAAGTTTATTTAAAGATTTTTATTAGTTATGTATGATTTACTAGAGGTTTATTATTAAAGATTAAGGGTAGTATAATGATTTTTAAGCATTTTTTGTGTTTTAAGGGTAAAATGGGTATTTTTTCAAAGTTTTATCTTTCTAGGGGGTTTAAAGGAATAATTTTTTGATTAGGTATTAAAGTGGGTATAAGTTTGGGTAGGTGGGTATTTATTTGGTATTTGCCCATTAACTTACACCTAATTTGGGAATGTGAACTTACCTTAGTGGTCAAGTCCCCCGACTCCCAACTTATTGGTTGGGGGTTCGATTCTCCATCCGACCCTTATCTCTTCCCTTTATTCCCTTTGTAATTTGTGTGCCAGAAGCTTCCACCACTCTTTTCTAGTCTGAATAGGTTGTTCAGCCAAAAAAAAAAATGGGCTCAAGTTGCTGTCGAAAGCCGGTACAATGAGCGCAGCGAATTAGGACCGAGCCCGACTATGAGCTTCATTTTTGCTTTCTTTCTCAATTTTTCTAATCCTTGGATGAGTGTGGTATGAACTATACAAGTTACCAATAACATTTATATATTTGCAGCTTTTCTTTGGCATTAATTATAGTTGTCCCCAAGTGCTTAAGTCCCTCTAATTCCAACGGAAAATTGGAGGTTCGATTCCCCACCGCCCCTATCTCCCGTTTTATTTCATCTTTTTAATTTGTATGGTATGGGTTCCCGCCATCCCTTTCTCAGATCTTTATTGGCTCATTTAAAAAAAAAAAAAAAAAAAAAAAAAAAAAAAAAAAAACCTTGAGCCCATTTGGAAAATCTAAGATATTCTTTTTTTAGTTCCCCATAACCTTATTTAGATCAAACATCTTACATTCTTATTATCAATTTTCATACTACTATATGTTACGCGTACTGGTTTTGTTTGATTAAATTAAGAAAATTACGTATACTCCATATTTTAATTTCAAATTAGGGTTTGACTTTTTATAATGTTATTAAATTGCTATTTGTAGACGTGTAGAATTAAGGGTGACCCGGGGCCCCCGCCCCCTCTACCTATCCAACTACTCCACTCCTACAATTTTATTTTTATTCTACAATTTTTTCTAAAAGAATGTAATAGTAATATTCACTCCGTCTCATTTCAAATGTGTTATTTTATATTTTGGTTCGTCTCACTTCAATTGTCACATTTCCTTATTTTAGAAAATTTTTACTCCTTCAAACAAACATTACATCAATTATTCACTCCACTTTAACACAATAACTTATTCTATAAAATACCGTGTCCAAAAAAAAATGTGACATCTCAAATGGGACGGAGGGAGTACTATTTAATGAATGCAATTGCCTTCCTCGCGTCATCGCATACCTCACTATTTTGTCAATAATTATTATTACATGCATGCATTATGCATAATTTAATTTGTTCTCTAATTTTCTGTTTAGATTTTTGGTCAAATAATATTTAGGAAGTATTAATTTTATTTCTATTTAGTTTTATCTTCCCAAAAAATCATTAGAAAATAAATTTCCATGTTCAATTGACTTCCTCATCTCATTTTATTTAAAAATCAAGTTATTATAGTATTTATTTTTAATTTTAAATTGAAAGAGAACGAATCATACAGTGCTGCATGAATAATTAATAGCACCACCAAACCCAAGGGTCAAAAGCATAACCGATGCACGCCACGTGTATACCATCACACCCGTAAATTTTTAGTCAATGGAGTAGGAATTAATACCCGAAAAACAATCGTATTGAACAGACGAATTACTAAGAAACAATTGCACCTAAATCATTGCTAATCAACTTTGTGTAAATGGAACGGGTGTTGTAATCTTCTAGACTTGACAGATAAATTGTTTTTATGAATTAGGAATGAAATTACTTGAATTAACTAATTATTAATTAGGTCTATTATTGAAGTTGATATGTTTTTTTTTTTTTTTGGGTAAATAGATGATATGTTGATCTAGTGAATTATTAACACAAAATATGCTAGATCTGAAATTGAATAAAGTTATTTTGGTGATTAGTAGTACTCCCTCCGTCCCGGCTAATTTATCCTGATTGATTTTTTAAATATGTTCATTGTTTAACTTTGACTCAATTTTATTGCAAGTACTATATCTTTGAAAAATAGTCGAGTTGAGTTTTGTTAGAATTGTATGATCATGTAGTTTTATAATATATATTTTTACATATTTGTTGTTGTACATATTTTGAGATATTACGGTTTAAAAAATGTACATTAGATTGTGTGCAAATATAAAACAAGATAAGTTAAATGATACGGATGGAATATTATTTAATTTGCGCGGTAAACAATCTCAATTCTCATGCCTCAACCAATCACTCGCTATCCAACATTGTCGCTTCTAGAACACTCCGCTCCAAACCCCAAAATTCAAACCACTACAACTAAACAATGTTAGGACAAAAGACTACTCATTTATCCAATAATACCATAATCCGACAACACTAATCCGATCCAGTCCAATTCCCCATTTCATCTCACGTCGATAATCGCAATTCTCTGTTAAATTATTTTGAGTACCTACGTAATCGATCGCTAAAACAGTTCAATTCCAGATTATTCGATTTGGAATTAAATTAATTACATAAAGATCCCATTTTTATTTTGTTTCGTGGGCTGTCGATTTGCACTACGTCTTTTCTGAGCGCGCCCCGCCCCCTGCCTTTTTATTTTCTAGTAATTTTCTACGGTTCGTTGCAATCTTCGCCCCATTTCGGTATTTATCATAAATAATGTCTTTGACCTTTGAATTGTCTCCGCGTTGCGGTTGCGCCATATTCTTCTGCGAGAATGCCAATGGTGTATCATTTTTCAATTTCATTAGACCCAATTACATGCCGGCCCCAAGAATTTCTGCTGCCTCTTCTTCTACGGATTCATACGGATCGCTAATGCTTTGCTGCTGGCTGTACAAAAGAATCCCCCTTTAGTAAGTTCTAGAAGGGTCAGCTTAATTGAGAGCTTGCTGTTTACTGTTGATGTTCTATTTCTTGCGAGATCTCCCCTCCCTCTTGTTGTAAATTTATTATTGGGATTTATTCAGGATAGCCTGTACTCAGTGTGAATTGATTGGTGGTGTGTTTATGTTCGTTAGGGGGTTTTAAGAATTGGAAATTCGAAATTGGAAATCTTTACTGGGTTTGTGCTTGATTTAGTGGTTTTGGATTGGGGGAGATCGGAATCTGGTTTTTGTGTTTGAATTTGGGCAGTTAAGTTTTATGGATGCTGAATTGGGATCATCATATAATAATCGCGCCCTGTTTTGATTCCCTGATTGTTGGTAGTTTGGAGCTGTTTGAAATATTTTCCTGGGGATGGATCCTAATTCCCCGATTGAAATAAGCGAGAATAATTCTTTCCAAGCTCCTGCTGACTATGCCCGGAATTCGTCGGCTCAACGCAGTATTTCATCATCGTACTACACTGTTCAATCCAGGACATCCAGCGGCCGCTCGGCCTACTTGAGCGACCAGGGATCGACGCGTGTGCGGCACGGCTCGAGAGGGAGCACTAATGATTTCGAAGTGTTTCCTGATCCACCGGGGTCGAGGCGTGTGAGGCACGGCTCGAGGGGTGCGGATTTCGAAACCTCTTACAAAGAGATAACCGAGGATGATGCAAGGTTGATATACGTGAACAATCCGGATCGAACGAATTTGCGTTTCGAATTTGCTGGGAACTCGATCAGGACAGGGAAGTATTCCATCCTGACGTTTCTGCCGCGCAATTTGTACGAGCAGTTCCACAGGGTGGCGTATATATATTTTCTCGTGATCGCCATTCTCAATCAGCTCCCTCAGCTGGCCGTGTTTGGTCGCGGGGCATCAATTCTGCCATTGGCGTTTGTACTGTTGGTCACGGCTATTAAGGACGCGTATGAAGACTACAGACGGCAGAGGGCAGACAAGATTGAGAACAACCGGTTGGCGTGGGTTTTGGTGAACGATGAGTTTCAGCAGATTAGATGGAAGGATATACGTGTAGGCGAGGTCATTAAAGTTTCTGCCACAGAATCCATCCCCTGCGACATGGTGCTGCTTTCTACTAGTGACACCACCGGAGTTGCTTACGTGCAGACAACCAATTTGGATGGCGAGTCGAATTTGAAGACACGGTACGCCAAGCAAGAGACTCAATTGAAGAACCCAGAGAAGGACATCATTACCGGGCTGATCAAGTGTGAGAAACCCAATAGGAACATTTATGGTTTCCAGGCTAATATGGAGATTGATGGGAAGCGTATTTCGCTTGGACCTTCTAACATAATTCTTCGTGGTTGTGAGCTGAAGAACACTGATTGGGCGATTGGTGTCTCAGTGTATGCAGGTAGAGAAACGAAAGCGATGCTGAACAACTCGGGGGCTCCATCCAAGAGAAGTCGTCTGGAGACACAAATGAATCGGGAAATCTTCTTCCTTTCTGTGTTTCTCATCACACTGTGTACGGTTGTGGCCACTTGCCATGGCGTTTGGTTAAGAAACCACAAAACCGAATTGGCACTTATGCAGTTTTATCACAAGAAGTCCTACACGGAGAAGAAAGAAGTTGAAGATTATAATTTTTACGGATTGGGAATGGAGGTGTTCTTTGTGTTTCTCATGTCCGTTATTGTGTTCCAAATTATGATTCCCATATCATTGTACATATCGATGGAGCTAGTTCGTGTCGGTCAGGCCTTCTTCATGATTCGAGACACTAGGCTCTATGATGAGTCCTCAAACTCTAGATTTCAGTGTAGGGCTCTGAATATAAATGAAGATTTAGGGCAGATTAAGTACATTTTCTCAGATAAAACGGGCACCCTCACTGAGAATAAGATGGAATTTCAATGTGCAAGTATTAACGGTGTAGACTACAGCAGTGGGAATGCCTGCGTTGAAGATGGACAAATGGGAAACTCATTTCAAGGTACTTTGCAACTTCATTACCTTCTTTTCTCTCGAGATAATTATTAGCACCAGTATATGTTATATGGTAATTAATCTCTAATAATAAAACCGCAATATTTATATTCCTTATTTGGTGATAGGCAATGGTCAGGTTTTCTGGCCGAAAATAAAAGTAAAAGTCGATCCGAAGCTTCTCCATCTATCAAAAGAAAAGGACACGGTCCAAGGCAGACATGTCCGCAATTTTTTTGTAGCTCTGGCTGCTTGCAACACCATTGTGCCTATCAGTGTGGAGACGGAAGATCCTGCAGTGAAGCTGATTGATTATCAGGGGGAATCTCCAGATGAACAGGCATTAGTCTATGCTGCTGCAGCGTATGGCTTTATGCTAGTTGAAAGAACTTCTGGTCACATTGTTATCGATGTCCAAGGTGAACGCCAAAGGTACATTAAGTTGCTTCCTCGCAGTAACTTATTTGATGAACTTCTTGATGGTCCTTGGTTAATTTTTAAGAGCTACTCTGCTGCATCATGTAGTTGGACACTTTGTAGGTATGAGTGTTTGAGATGGGAATTTACTTTAACTAAATGAATGTTTTCTGTTGGATGTTTCTTAAAATCACTTGACGAGAGGGGATAGAATGCAACAAGAGAAATCCTTTTAGCTGTTAAACTTGGCTCAACTGATTTGATTATCGCGTAATAAATCGTTACAGAAATGTTCAGCTCAATTTATCGAGCTCTATGGATTCCTTTGCCTTTTATTTGAAAATATGTGCAACTCCTATTGTTATTGGTCCATTTCTTGCTGTACTTTTCCTTTGAAACCTCTGAACTTATTGTTGTTGTTTTAAATACTGATTGGACAGCACAGATTCAGCGTTTTGGGGTTGCATGAGTTTGATAGTGATCGGAAGAGAATGTCGGTTATATTAGGATGCCCTGACAAGACGGTGAAGATTTATGTAAAAGGTGCTGACACATCCATGTTCAGTGTCATTGACAGTTCGTTGAATCCCGACATGCTCAGAGCAACTGAATCTCACCTTCACACGTACTCGTCAAAGGGCTTGAGAACACTAGTTGTTGGAATGCGGGATCTCAACATATCCGAATTTGAACAGTGGCAGTCGGCTTATGAGTCAGCAAGCAACGCCCTGACAGGTAGGGCAGCTTTACTACGCAAAGTTGCTGGCAACATTGAACGCGGTCTTGGGTTGTTAGGCACATCTGGGATTGAAGACAAGTTGCAGCATGGTGTTCCTGAGGCAATCGAGTCTTTGAGAACAGCAGGAATCAAAGTTTGGGTTCTGACTGGGGACAAACAGGAAACTGCAATTTCCATTGGATACTCATCTAAGCTGTTGACGAGCAGCATGACACAAATAGTGGTGAACAACAACTCAAAGGAGTCGTGTAGGAAGAGCTTACAAGATGCTATATTGATGTGTAAGAAGCTCAACGTTGATGCTGAAGCCACTCCTGGAGGCTCTGGGGCTGACATTGGCTTAATTATTGATGGAACAAGTCTCGTTCATATCCTGGATACTGAACTCGAAGAAGAGGTAATTCAACATCCTTAAGGCCCTCAATTTTGGACAGAAAGCACCTGTTGACAAATCTCTGGTTTTGATTGATTGGTATTAATCTATTTGCAGCTTTTTGAATTAGCAAGCAGCTGCACAGTTGTGCTGTGTTGCCGGGTGGCTCCTTTGCAGAAGGCCGGAATTGTTGCCTTGATAAAGAATAGAACAGATGACATGAGTCTCGCCATTGGTGATGGTAAGCAAAAATTTTCATTTATTTGTTTGTGTTGAAAACGAAAACAAGGAAAAAGTTTCCTAATTGTGTCTAATTTCAGGTGCAAATGACGTTTCGATGATCCAGATGGCTGATGTGGGCATAGGAATCAGCGGACAAGAAGGACGTCAAGCTGTAATGGCATCCGATTTTGCAATGGGCCAGTTTAGATTCTTAGTCCCGTTGTTATTGGTGCACGGTCATTGGAATTATCAGCGGATGAGCTACATGATACTGTACAACTTCTACAGGAATGCTGTTTTCGTTCTCATCTTGTTTTGGTATGTACTTACGATTTACCTAACACCGAACCGTGTGTTGTACGTTTCTTTCATAGTCGTAAAACATAAAACATCGATGTCTGTATTCACAATTATTCCTTCCAAAAACTCGGCATATTAATTGTTGATTGCATGCTGTATCGCCAGGTATGTGCTGTACACCGGTTTCACATTAACTACTGCCATCACCGACTGGAGCAGCGTACTGTATTCCGTAATCTACACATCTGTCCCCACAATTGTCGTCGGCATTTTTGACAAAGATTTAAGCAGAAGGTTCTTGCTGAAGTACCCTCAACTTTATGGATCCGGACAACGGGAAGAAAGCTACAACGGGAAACTCTTCTGGCTAACAATGCTGGATATGCTGTGGCAGAGCATAGTCGCATTTTTTGCACCTCTCCTCGCCTACTGGCGAAGCTCCATTGACGGGTCCAGCATTGGAGACCTCTGGACACTGGAAGCTGTGGTAATGGTAAACATGCATTTGGCAATGGACGTCACCCGGTGGTACTGGATCACACATGCTGCAGTTTGGGGATCCATAGTGGCGACATTTATCTGCATCATGGTCATCGACGCCCTGCCTTTCCTTCCCGGATTCTGGTACCAGCTAATTCACCAAATCCCTTCGCACTTCACCTCCCAATAAACTAGTACTATTATACTCGAAAAAGGTGAGCGTTTGATGACCCATCTTGTGCTTGATCTTGCAGGTCCTTTTTCCATATAGGTCGCACAGCGCTGTTCTGGTTGTGCCTGGTCGGCATCACCATAGGAGCCCTTATTCCTCGGTTTGTTTCCAAGGCTTTTGTACATCGATTTCGACCAAACGACATACAGGTTGCCCGTGAGGCGGATAAATTTGGAATCTTGTGGGAGACACACGATGCCCAGATAGAGATGAACCGGATTTTCGATCCTCCTTGGCGATGAGCATCGAGATATTGGACGACAGGAAATCATTTTTTTGCAGGTGTAATTTGTGCGTGGAAAACATGAACCCAAGAGGAGATAGGCAGGACATATATGAAAGTCAGTGTAGAACTCAATGGAGTAAAGTATATTTTTGGGGCATGTAGGGGTTATTTTCATAGGTTGGGTTGGTTGCATTATTTCCTGCAATTTCCGTGGTGGCTCTGTAATTGTACATTATTTTTATTGTTTTTTTTTTTTTTTCCAGTACAGAAAGAAAGGTTATATACTTACATATAAATTCTTGACACAGATTATAAAATACTCCCCGTGTCCTACCTCATGTCCTTACAATTCTTTTGGGCAGGGAAATTAAGGTGGGGAATATTTAAGATGAGGTAAATTAGGGACACCACCATTCATGTGTACGAAACATTATTATACATTGGTGAAAAGAACCATTACTTGGCCTTTATTTGTTTTTTTTTTTTTGCGATACAGCCATTACTTGGCCTTTATTTGTTGATCTTTGAGATTCTTGTTATATTGAGGTTATATTTTATGTGACTTATGTCCTTACATTTAGTCAAAGATGAGATCTATGTTGTTTCATTCTTTGGGGCTGTCCTATCATTCCCCCCCCCCCCCCCCCCTTTAATTTATATGTTTACCCAATTCTAAACCCAACGTCTACATTGCCGTCAGCACTGCCGTCCCCCGTCTATCTCTTGAAAACTCTATGCGGTCTCCACTTGATACCTTGCACAAAGTACGGTATTTACTTGTGATTAATTAATAAGTTAAAGGCTTAATAGGTGGAAATTGTGGAATTATTTGCTAAAAATAATAATTTTGAGTAAAAATGACTAATTGTGATCTCATTCATGATTTCATGCATTTTAATATATTTTATGGTGAGATTGCATGATTTTAAGTGTTTTTAGCAAGCCAAAGGAAAAAGAACCAAAAGAAGTCAATTGGAGCTCCAAAACTCGGAAAACAAAAGACTGAAAAAGGATCGCACGGCGCATCGATCGCACAACCCAGCTCACGGAGAAAGATCACCGTGCGCCAGGCGCGCGGTCTGGAGGCAAGCGCGCCGTGACCGCGCAGGTCTCGAAGGATGCCCAAATCTTGGGCTGATTCAGGGTTACCTCGTGATCTCCTGACTGATTCATATCTTCTGCAATCCGGTCTATAAATAACACGACTTCAAGCCAATTGAGGGGTTCCGAATCATTCAATAATTCCAGAAAATCATCTTCCATACTTCCATACTTTTCCATCCATCATCCGGGCAAAGAGAAGAGCAAGTTGAAGGCAATCCAGTGGAGATCTACACCGGAATTTCTTCACCAATTCTGTCACAAATTATGTTTTCTTCTATTATTCTTTTGCGTTCTTGTGACATTATGCTAGGCTAAACCCATCGTTTGGGGAAATCTAGATCTTGACATTGTTTATTTTTGCAATTGATTATATGAATTTCTTTAATTATATGTTAATTTGTTCAATTCTTATATGTGTTTGGTGAGACCGAGAGGAGATCTGAACTAGGGCCTTATATTGTTTAAGTGGTTGAAAAATACTTGAACAAAAATAATTGAACAAATTAGTTCTAATAATTGGTAACTTGAAAAAGAGCCAAATATGTTAGAACCAAGCTTAGGATAATCACTAGCCGGAGGAATCGCATGTCATTAAAACCGAGAGGTTTCTAAATTGTGATAATTCTAAGTAGGTATATTAATTAATTAAAAATTAGAATTTTATATGCAATTGCAAGTTTGTTAACAATTGAAAGATCTAGGGATCCTCATTCATCATCTAGCATATTCACTAAATTATTCTCTTTGATTCGTTCATCGCATCTTTTTAATAGCTTTATTTTAATTAATTGCAATTTTAGGAATTTAGATAAACCAACTTTATTCGCAATTTAATTTTCATCGCTACTTGAATTTAATAAATTATAGTAAACCATTGTTCCCTGTGGATTCGACCCGGCTTTCACCGGATATTACTTGAACCGTACACTGCGGGTTGTGTTGGAAAATATTCCACACACCACCACTCACCACAACAGTTCACATTATTTCTTTCTTCACCACCCAAGACCGTTGTGTCGCGCCGCTCTCCATCTCTTGAAGCTATCTGCAGCCGCCGAAAACTCCCAGATTGTTGAGCAAGCCAAACACCATGTGTTGAGGTTGCAGGTATGCTCTTGTCCACTCTGTAAAAATTATTTGCTTTGTCTTCTTAGTTATGGTAATTCTAAGCATTGGCTGATTCAATTAGACCCTCAAGTATTCTACTATTTTTTGGGGGGTGAGTTCGAATGGGTTGTAGTCTTGTAGATCTTAAAAGATTGTAGTTCTGTGAATTGTAGTTGAAAGATTGTAGTGTTGTCCCCTTTAGAATATTGTTTTGTTGTTGTCTGCCCCTTTCATTACCTAGACGAGTTGGATTGAATTGTTAGAAAATGCTTCAAGCTTTTGTGTCGAGAATGATATTTTTGTGACTAATATGGATGATGACTTCATAATTTATGGAAGAGGTGGAAGGTTGTGACTAATATGGATGATGAATTCATAATTTATGGAAGAGATGGAAGGGTAAAGACAAGTGAGCAATTTTTATCATCATGAAATTGAAGTATTTTCAGTGGTTATAGATCTTCAACTTTCAGAGTTGAATGATCGTTTTGACAACACCAACACCAAGTTGCTTCGATTGATTGCTTGTTTTGATCCAAGTAAATCGTTTGCTGCATTTGACAAGAAGGCTTTGATGAAGTTGGCTATATTTTACCCATATGAGTTTTCTGATGATGCCCTTGAAATGCTTGAAAACCAATTCAGAACTATATTAGAGATGTGAGAAATGATCCTGACTTCTTCAATTTAGTTGATACTAGTGGACTTGCTAAGAGACTGGTTGAAAAGAACAAGGACAGAACTTATCCATTGGTATATATGTTGATCAAATTATCATTAATTTTACCTGTAGAAATGGTATTTTCTGCAATGAAAATTGTCAAATCCGAGTTGCGTAATCGAATAGGTGATGAAACATTGAATGATTTATTATTGTCTTTTGTTGAAAAAGAATTATTAGATGAGGTAAGTGTAGATGAAGTCATGAATTATTTTCAAGAAATGTCTGTACGTCGAGAGTATTATAGTTATTATTTGAATGATAAAAAATGTATTTTGATTATTGTTACAAAATATTTTTATTTTATATAAATTTCCGCACACCCTGGATTGAAATCCTAGTTCCGCCACTACTCTTGATAAACATGAATATGATACAGCCTTTTCAACTGATAAACCACAAATGTATGTTTATATGGTTCAATAATCATGTTCTTGATTTCAAGGAAATACTTAATAATCAACTATGATTGAATTAAAAATTACATAGCTTCTCTACCGAAAAAAAAAAAAAAAAAAAATTACATAGCTTCATAAATGGGTGAATATTTGAGATTAATTAACCTTATTGCTGCAATTATATATAAAAATAATATTGTGACAACTGAAGCACTAGATTCAATTCACGCATCTGTGACATGAGATTAATCTCCAATTTTCTATGCTTCATTATGTAGGCATTCTGTGGACTTGAGATACTCTGTGGTTGAACGACGTAAAGAGTTTAAACCATCTCAAGCACAAGATCTTCATTACCATAGTATTGAGGTAGGCTAAATTTCTGAAAGGCTTTATGTTTTCTGTATTAATTCATAAAAGATATTGATAGTTACAAAAACCTAATTGGATATGTGTTCTTCCTTTTTCAAGAAACGGCATCCGTGTTCTTCCTTTTTCAAGAAACGTCGGGCGGGACGCCTTAAAAGTGATTTTATTATCCTACCATCCATCATTTTACTTTTGCAATGAAGCTCACAGATGCATTGTTATTGTCATGCCTGATAATTTTCTCTTTCTGTTTGGGTGTGGGCAATGACGGATACAAAAAATTAAATTTGATAGGTCAATTTTTTAAAATTAATTTAATTAATTTAATTAATTTTAATAAAATTATTCTTGTAAGAGTATTAAAAATGTTAAGTCTAAAGTATTAAATACAAAATATTAAGTGCTAATATCAAAATAACTACTCCCTCCGTCCTATTTCAAATATTCCTTTTTTTTTATTTTGGTCTTTCTCACTACAATTGTCACATTTCCTTATTTAGAAAATTTTTACTCTTTCAAATAAGGCTTTGGTTAGAGTGTGGAGACCCATGTCTCTTGATGTACTATGGCACATCCAAGCCATTGATGAAATGTTGAAATCAATGGCTAAGATTAATACAAAGGGTAATATTGTAATTTCAATAAGATCCAAATGATCTCTTTTTCATTTTTTCCAATTCTCATGCTCGTACTTCTCTCTCCCTCATAATCTACTTTTTCTTTTTGGAATTTCTAAATAATTTGATAGGTCATTTAGATTACTTGTATCGAGTAGGTAGATTTTCATATTAAGAACGTCAAAATCCGAGTTCGTTTGAGAAATTTAGAGTCATTGAAGTTCATTGCGATTTTCAGAAACGTAGCATTTACATTTCAGCGACAGTGGCTTTGCAATTCAGCTACGGGAGCTTTACAATTCAGCGACAGAGTATGCATTTCAGCGACATAGCCTATACTACATAGTTTCTATGACAAACTTCAAATGGCTCTAACTTTTTCAAATGAGATCGAATTTGAACGTTCTTTATATGAAAATCTATCTACTCAACGCAAGGAATTTAAATATTCTATCAGATTTTAGAAAGTCTAAATAGATAAATTTCATATTTTCAAAATAACGATAATAAGATAACATTTCCTTTGAAAATATGGTATTATCTATTTGTAATTTTAAAAATTTGATAGGAAATGTAGATTCCATGCATCGAGTAGGTAGATTTTCATATAAAGAATGCCAAAATCCGAGTTTGTTTGAGAAAGTTAGAGCCATTTGAAGTTCATTGCGATTTTTAGAAACACAGCTTTTATATTTCAGCGATGGTGACTATGTAATTCAGCGATGTAGGCTTTACAATTCAGCGACATAGCCTATACATTTCAGCGACGTAGCCTTATACAACAAAGTTTATGTAACAAACTTCAAATGACTCTAACTTTCTCAAATAACCTCAGATTTGGACGTTCTTTATATGAAAATCTATCTACTCAATGCAAGGAATTTAAATATCCTATCAGATTTTAGAAAGTCTAAACATATAAATATCATATTTTCAAAATAACGAGCATAAGATATTTTTCTTTTGAAAATATGGTATTTATCTATTTTGAATTTCTAAAATTTGATGGGAAATTTAGAGATTGCATCAAGTATGTAGATTTTCATATAAAGAAAGTCAAAATCCGAGTTCGTTTGAGAAAGTTAGAGCCATTTGAATTTCATTACGACTTTCAGAAACACATCCTTTACATTTCAGCAACGGTGGCTATGTAATTCAGCGACGGAGACTTTACAATTCAGCGATGGAGACTTTACAATACAGCGATACAGCCTATGCATTTCAGTGACATAGTCTATACAACAAAATTTATATGACAAACTTCAAACGGCTCTAACTTTCTCTAATGAGCTCGGATTTGGACGTTCTTTATATGAAAATCTATCTACTCGATGGAAGTAATCTAAATATCCTATCATATTTTAGAAATTCAAAATAGACAAATAGAAAATTATGACGAATGAAAAACTGCTGAGTGAAAGAGATGAATAAAGATAATTTCTCTATTATTATACCATGAATTGTGTAAAAAAAGAGCTAACTTATGCAATTTTTTATATGATCGTTATTTAAGGATAGAAATCACTAAATTGATTTTGTGAATGATTTTATTACTAAAGATATGATTATTTTTATTTGACAATTCTACCCTTCATTGGATATTTTTGTATGATTGAAATGATTTGTCTTGATGTACTACCATTCATATTGGTAGTACCATAACCATTCTCTTCAAATAAAAATCTCATCAACTATTAACTCCACTTTAACACAATAACTCATTATACCTAAAATATCATGCCCAAAAAAACGAGACTTCTCAAATGAGACGGAGGGAGTATAATTTATCTGGCTTCGGCTTATTAAAAAAAAAACTAGCTACTGTATAATTTTCATATCATAATCTGGTATCATTGTACAATAGCAGAAATACTAACATATGTAAATAAATACCGTTATATGAAAGTTCATTCAGTAATTGATCTCTCTCATTCTATTCCGCAATTTATTTTTTACCATAGTCATGGCATTGCTTGTTATTGTTGTCACATGATGAAGTAATACTAAGTTCAAAAGAAAGCCAAGTACATTTTCATATGTGTTTCAAGCTTTTTTGTCTCAACAATCTCGATGAAAAGCTCATTTAAATGCTCAATCCCAAAATATCTCACTAATTCGAATTCCAACAATGAAATCTATATAATAAATCCTGAATACTTTTTGGTATGTGCAGACTATATTGCCCTTATTGTATCTTATATTTTTATCTTCATTCTTATTAAAAAATATCGAATCAAGGTTATATCTGTAAATCACTATAAAACATGATCGAACATATCAACGGCTCTCATCATGACACATCACAAACGCAACATCATCCTCTCAAAAATACCACAAGCTGACACATGTCGTCTATATAATAAATCTTGAATTAAATTTAATCTATTTTAAATCTTTTTAAAAAATATCTTTCTAAATAATCAACATCTTTATTTAGAAAATAAATCTATGTTAATATGTATATATATATATATAATATCTTGATAAAACCATTTTATGTTTATCAAAAATATATAAATTCTAAATACATTAACGATACTATTATATTTTATATTTTATAAATCTATACAATATATCCTGAATACTTTTTGACATGTGCAAACTGTATTGCCCGTATTGAATCTTATATATTTATCTTAAATCTTATTAAAAAATAGAAACTCAAGGTTACATCTGTAAATCATTCTAAAACACCATAAAATATATCTACGGTTCTTAGCATTACACATCACAAACGCCACATCGTCATATCAAAAATACCAAATGTTGCCACGTGTCATCTATATAATAAATATTTCATTAAATATAATCTATTTTAAATCTATTTTGATATAAAAAGATCTTGAGAAAATCTTTCTATATATTTTAAAAAGATATCAATCTAAAACAAAGTCAATTATATTATAATATTTTATATTTAACAAATATTTAATTAAACTTATACTTCCTCCATTTTTTTAAAAGTTACACTTCTCATTTGCATGTATGCCAATACACATTTTCAACGATTAATAACTCAAATTCGGTACAAGTAAAAATTCTAAAAATTTGATATTTAAAAACTACAAGATCAGAAGAATCCAATAAGATCTCACTTGGCTATATTTTGTCTTTTATAACTATAACAGAAATAGAAGTCAAAGTGGTACAATAAACAGTAAAAAAAAAAAAGTCAAAACGTAACACCTAAAAAAAAAGGAGGGAGTATATATTATAAATACTTTAATTTTATATATAACATTATTATATAAATATTAGTCTAATTATATTATAATTTGAACCTAATACATTAGCATAAATCAATATAATAAATTAAATTTTTTTAACATAAATCATGTATAGATGAACAATTGCACCCTTCAATTCGAATTAGCAAAAGCGCCGGTCTTAATTTTTCAATCCTGAATTGTTCTAAGCATGTAGTTGAATTGCCCTTGCTGTGTAGTTGAATCCTTTATATACAAAATGTGCATATAGGGGCATCGCTGAAAAGTACTATAACACATCCTTAAAATGCACATCACAAGTCGCTGAAATATATTATAGTGCTTCGCTAAAATATATATGATCCATCGCTAAAATGTAAAGGATTCTGTTGCTGAAATGAATAAATTCTATCGATGAAATATATAGGATTTTATCATGGTTCTGTCGTTGAATTGCTCACGATATATCGCTGAATTATTCCTCACACGTTGCTGAATTGCTCTTCTGTCATTTCCACATCTCTCTGTCATAGCTAAAAAAAAATAATATCAATTTAATGGGGATTGAATCTGTTAAATTTATGTAATTGCTAGCTTATACCCTTATAATTAATTCAAGCATTAAAATTAAGAACACATCAATGACTCAAATTAGTTGTCTTGGTGCACTGCCAATTAATTGGTAGTACCATAACTCCCCATACTATAAGTTATCCAATGGTATGTATAATATTACAAAGTATTAAAAATAAATTAATAATATTAAAAAATTATTTCATAGTCATAAAGTTGATGGGTGTTACAAAATATCATATAATGTGGAAAGAAATATATTTAAAAAAATAGGGCCAAATGAAAATTATAAAAAAAAAAATTGATGGGTGTTAAAATGATATTTTCTAAGGAAACGTCGAAATAGATAGGTTTTTTCCTAACATTATAAAGTTGATGTATATTTTTTGGGAATTACTTTTACTTTTTCTTCAAAAAATGAGTTCTTATGTTTTTATAAGTTGTAGTTGGTTAGATATATTTCGTTCGTCAAATCTATATAATAAATTATATTTTTGTGCATATACCAAATGTATTTTCTTTTAGTAACATTGATGTATATCATCTTCTTATGATTTAAGATACTATACTTAGAAAATCAGTTTTAATGTTAATGTAAGTCAAGATTGTTCACGCCAATTTTTTACGACAGTGTTTTTCCAGTGTTTAATTGATTGATTACATAATAATTTGACGGGCTAAGACCAGATTAATAATAATGGTCTAAAAAAATATTCTGGTTGTGTACATGTTGCCTTATTTTGTGGTGTATTATCGAAGCATTTTCCGTAAAGGTTTATTATATGGATTATATTTGCATCTTTCAATTTTCATTCAAAAGTAAGAGAAATAGAAGAATGCAACAGGGTTAATATTTTTTTCTTTAAAAAGATTAGCATGTGTGGAGTTTTCGGGAAATAAAAGTTTATGCCGCTTTTATGTCATATATGGAAAAAAATAATAAACTACTTAATTTTGTATTGAGTTATTTCTGTTTTTGAGCCATTAATTATTTTTATTGTGGTTTTCTGCCATGACAAGGCATTCGGGCCGAATTAAGGGTCATATTAAAGAAATTCTTAATTAATAATAAGCATACTATAAATATAAATATTTTACAAAAATATATAAGAGAAATCAAATTTAACAATTTTAGTTGGCTATAGAAAATTATAAATTAGTTGTGTCTTCCATAGTTGAGTTGGTAAACCTAAATTTTAACCACAAAAAATCAAGATATATAACACTAGGTAAATGATTAGATAAAAATATGTCAAATCTATATTATAAAAAATATTTTATAGTGATGGCTGATGGGGGTGGTGGGTGTAATAAGGAAGGATATTAATAGAGCCTCAAATGTTAATATGTTTTAAACTGATATAGAACATTTTGTTATATACACATCCATTTACATATATCATACGTATGACTATATTTCACAACTATTATTTTTAGTTTCTAACGGATTGTTGTTCTTAAAAATGATTTGATGGGTTCACCATCCTCTTCTTATTTTTCATTCCTCCTTTATACCTGTCAACAAGTTGTATTATTATGATTTAGTGTTTCAGGATTAATTTTTGTCTGGTACTTGGATGTCCGGCAAATTAAATATTTCCCTAAGTAAAATGCTTTAGTCGTAAAGGTTCATATTTATTCTAGAATAATCTTGGTTGGTTCTTTGAACTGAGTCTTGGGGGTTCTCAAGGGATTTTGTTTTGGAAGAGGTAATGTGGAAATTGGGAATTTTGGTTATCAGTCTATGTTTTACATATATATTTATGCATTTTTGTGTTGGTTGGAAATTATCTGATGGGGATGAATTGAATGGTTAAGGTTTTTGTGCTTTGTGGTTTGAATTGCATTGGATTTTTTCAAAAATTGATTTATGTGCTGCCATCTGATAGCCTTAAGTTTTAAGATAATCTATAAACTTGAATTTGGATAATTATGTGTCATTACAAATGGAAAAATGAGAGGAACTATTAAGTTTAGATGCATGTGGATGCATGGAAAACTAGATAAAAATAATTCATAAATGCTGGGCATCATTGTAGCACTATTACATAAGAACTGTTTTGTATGAGATCTTAAACTAACTCCTTAGGTTCGCCCTAATTTCTAAACTTTTTTTAGGTGAATACCAGTGTATTACAAGGCCTCAATGGACCAAGACTAATCCCTGAGGATCGGATGAGCATTGAAGGGTCCTTGATTTCCAAACTTCTGGGTGATGTTCTATATATTTATTTATTTTAATAAAAAGTAGAACATAAATTTGTAGGGAAACTATGCAGTCCATGGAATGAAACTTGAATCGGAAAAAAAAATTACAAAATTATATTTATAGAGACAAGATCCCACTTAAACATTAGGGACTTCACATTATACACTTGGGAGGGATGAATAAATAACTCCACAAAAAGCAGCACCATGCCTAAAGGTTTTTTATCTTAATAAAAGATAAAATGATACATTTTGTGAACACTCTCACCGCACAATACATCATACACTTATTTTTTATATATTTCAACCATTCGAACTACAATTTCATATGTAATGTCACTGCATCTTTGCTTTGAGATATTAAAGAGGTCGTTCAGAGCTCTACATTTGTTAGATTCATATTTTTGTTGACCATGAGAAAATAAAATTAAGAGGAATACATATTTTTAACTTCAAAGGGACTGGCTTTGATTATTTGATGTGCAGTAATTGTTGATTGCCCATAATAGCTTTTTATCTTGGAGCTAGGCTGAATTATAATGAAATATATAGTCATATTTTGGTATTCGAAAAGAGCTCATATTCATACATGCTTATTTGGATCTCATCCTTATTAGTTTTTATATATGTTGCTTGAACATGTAGAACTATATCTACCAGTGTTCCTCTACCCTTATCTTACATGGAGTATATTGTTCTTTTTTCTTTTTTCCAGATCTAAGAAGTAAATTAAGATGTTTGAACTCTGGTATGCTATAAATGGGGGCACCTAAACACTTTTAAGTATAACAATGCCACAAAAATTCTTGATTTTATTTACTGAAAAAGATAGAAAAAATCGCCCCTGCGCAGCGGGCGAAAAAATCTAGTTATATATTAAATATTAAAAAACCATCAATTCCATTTATGAGAATTCTTTAGGTAAAACTTTACTGTGAGTCTTCTCAATTTCTCTTTATAAGGGGTTGGGGACTTACCCTAACGGTCAAGTCCCCCGGCTCCCAACATATAGGTTGGGGTTCGAATCCCAAACCGCCCCTATCCTTCTCCTTTCACCTTTGTTCCATTTGTAATTTATGTGGCATGGACTTCCACCACCCCTTTCTAAGGCCTTTAATGGTTCCTTCAAAAAAATTCACTTTATAAAAAAAATTAAAAAAATCAACTATAGAACTTGAGAATTGTATCATATAATAAAATTTGAATTAGTACTATTGTTGTAGAAATATTAAATAGAATAGCATATTAGTATATGAGTATGCAATATGTATTATAGAGTACTAGTATTATCCCCACCTAAATGGGCGGGATGATATTTAATAACCATAGATAAAATATAATTCGTATATGATGATAATAAAATATTGGAATGTAATATTGGTCTTTTGATGAATAAGAAATAAGACATACTCAAATGTGCTTGAATTTTGTATGAAATAATTCTTTTTCGCAAAAATATTTAACTCAAAAATATCCTAAGTAAAAAAAATTAATTACATTAAATAATATAGTGGACAATATTATTACAACCTTTGTCCCATTTGAAATGTTCCAAAACTTTTGGACACGTACTCCAATGCATTTGTTTAACAGTTAATATCTTAATATGTAGAGAAATAAAAATTATAAAAAATATATATTGTAAAACTACACAATTAAACGAATCCAACAAAACTGAACTTGATTATTTGTTTCGTTTATATAATTGTGATAACATTATGTCAAAGTTGATTAATGAATAGTCTCAAAATGAGACATTACAATTGAGACGAAGGGAGTATTAAACAAAGACTAATTACTACAATATCGAATTTTATTAAACAATGTAAATCTTTTTTCTCAAATAACTTTCATATTGTTTTTTTTTTTTTTGCGAGACAGCCTAAACAAGGCTAGGAAAGAAGAAAAAAAAAAAAAGAAAACAACAAACTCAAAAATCACAAGCTACTGGCGGGGGAACCAAGTTCCCGCCGCATCAGCAGCAAGTAGTGGGAGCAATGGGTCAGGTGGAAAAGCCCACGTCGTGAAAAACTGCTCATCGTTTGCACCCATTTTTGCCAAACAATCAGCGACAGCATTTCCTTCTCTTAATCGGTGTTCGAAACGACATATATGAAATTCTCGACGAAGCTCATCAATCCTCCGGAGTTGTGGCGTAAGCCAATGAAATTGCCCAGGAGGAGTTTGAATAATCTGTAATGCTGCCATTGAGTCACAACAGCACATGACTTCAGAGAATCCCTTTTCTTTGGCCAACAACATCCCATGCAAGATACCACAAATTTCCGCCTTAAGAACCGAGACATGCCCCAAATAACCAGAAATGCCTCCTAGCCATCCCCCCGAGTGATCCCTAAGCACGGCACCAAATCCAGCTCGACCCGAACTTGCCAACAAAGAACCATCAGAATGTACAAAAACACCCATCCAATTTCCCATGTTCCAGCATACTAACCTAGGGTGCAACCTGTCCGTCCGTGGGAGTGGAAGCAGCCTGTCCAGAGAAGCAGCAAGATACACAACACCACGGATAAAGGAATGGTGAGAAGACTCTTTACCTTGAAAAATCCTTGCATTCCTTTCACGCCAAATGCACCATATACCAGCAAGAAACAAACTACCATAAACTCCATACATGCCCTTTAACCATAAACAAATTTGTTGTCGCGGGATAGTACCCAAGTCCGAAGGCACCGTGATACCAAGTGAGAGCCATGACTTATCTGCCCATGTACACATAAACAAACAATGAATTCAATCATCAACCTCCGTGCCACATATACTACACAATGGTGAAGAAGACATCTGGCGGTGATGTCTAAGTTTATTACAAGGAATTGCTTCATGTGTCAGTAACCAAAAGAAAAAACCAATTTTCTCCGGGATAGAGGATACCCATAACCAAGACCACCCCTGAGCAGTAGCAGCTGACCCCAAAATAAAATGATAACCAGAGCGAGCAGTGTAAACCCCATCAGTATTTAAACTCCAGCGCCAACCATTTTTGCACTCAGGATGAAAATAAGGAGGCGGATCCTGAAGGATGCTTTCCCTCACCGTGTCCGGGAGAATAGTACATATGCTTGAGAGATTCCAATTAAAGTTATGCACAACATCAATCACCCTCAAATCTAAGTCGCAAGTTTCAATGTAATTAACCTGAGGTCCCAAAGCTTTATTATGTAGCCATGGTGTGAACCATAGAGAGCTCTTACCATCACCAGGCTGGAATGAAAAGCCATCAGCAAGGAACCGAAAAGCTTTACAAATGCTGCGCCATGTGATCGATCCGGAAGTAGGCAAATTATGTGTCATAATTCCATTGGGGCAATACTTAATAATGAACTCCCTTACCCACAGTTTAGATCGTTCAGCCACCAAGTCCCAAGCTAACTTACCAAGAAGTGCTATATTAGCATGTCGAGCCTTGCGAAAGCCCAAACCCCCGCTGGACCTTGGTGTAGCCATTCTATCCCAACTTAGCAGGTGTATACCCTTCCCAAGACGGTCTTTCCACACAAATTTACATATTCTCTGATCAATGCGGTTACACACAGAAGTCGGGAGCCAAGTAATTTGCATAGCATAAATAGGGATAGCTGAAAGTACATGTTTGGCCAGCGTCACCCTCCCTGCTTTATTAAGCAGTCTCATTGCCCAGCAAGTCATTCGTGCATCCAATTTCTCCAATAGGTAGTCATAGGTGGCAGATATCCAATAGGTAGTCATAGGTGGCAGATAGAACACGACCTTGATGAATCTGGAATCCCAGATACTTCCCAATCTGATCAGTAAACGGAATGGAAACCTTTTGAGTGAAATAATCCTTTTCCACATACGTAAGCACTTTAGAAGCAAAAGCCCGTGACTTAGTAGAACTGACTTTAAGCCCAGACCATACAGCAAAGTTATTAAGGGTGACAGCCAGCGAAGTAATGCTAGACTCAACCGCCATAGTACAAAGTATCAAGTCGTCTGCAAATAATAGATGTGAAAAACCACGTCCCCCAGTAGATAAGAAAACAGGCATCCACTTTCCCATCTGAACTTCCTCATTAATAGTAATTGATAACCTTTCCATTACAATGTTGAACAAATATGGGGACAAAGGATCCCCTTGGCGAAGGCCCCTTTGTGGATGAAATTCCTCCAATGGTTCTCCATTCCATAATATAGAGAAGGTCGGTGAGACCACACACGTCATAATAATGGTCCTGAGCTGCTCTGGTATCCCTATTTGAAAGAGACATTCATCTAAAAATGACCATCGGACAGTGTCATAGGCTTTTTCTAAATCAATCTTGACAATGATCGCTTTACTTCTGCTACTAGACCTTGATAAGGAATACACCAATTCTTGAAGTATAATGGCACTATCAACTGAACCCCTCCCTGGAAGAAAAGCTGACTGCAGAGGTGAAATATAAGATTCCAACAGAGGCCGCAAACGATTAACTAGGACCTTAGAGACAAATTTATAAGCCACATTACACAAAGTAATGGGCCGAAATTGTCGTATATTATTCGGCACAGAAACCTTTGGAATCAAGCAAATAAAAGCTTGAACCATGCTAGTATCCAATTGCCCAGTGGCAAAGGCAGTGCGCACCATTCCTATGATATCCGCTCCAACTGTGTCCCAGAATTTTTTATAAAAGGCCGCATGGAATCCATCAGGACCCGGGGCGGACATAGGTTTCAATTGCCTAAGAGCCAAAAGCACCTCCTCATCCGTTACAACATCTGCCTTTACACGTAACCTCAATTCACCTATGGACTTTAAGCTAGGTAATGGTTCTATTCCAGCTTCCACTGGAGCATCAGAGAAGAGATTAATATAAAAATCACGAACCGAGCCCTTCAGGACAGTTTGATCATCACTCCAGGATCCATCTTCCAACATCAGCCCTGTGATCTTGTTACGGTGGTGTCGAAATTTAGCTTGGGCATGGAAGTATTTCGTGTTACGATCTCCATAACGAACCCAGTCATCTCGCGCTCTTTGATACCAAAATAATTCCTCTTTCTCAAGAATTATTTGGATTTCAAGTTGAAGCCGTTGTTCAAGTAGAATTAACCGGGAAGAGTCCACACATGAAAGAACACGATCAATACCCTTCAAGCGACGCATCAACTTTTTCTTTTTATTCCTAAGACGCCTCATCTCATCACGATAGTGTAGAGTAGAAAGTTGGCGCAGTTTATCCAGCTTCGAAGAAATTCCCTCATTTTGCCCAAGCCAAGCCGATTGAACAAGGTTCTGGTAATCAATATTTTTTCCCCAAATAGCCTCCCATCGAAAAGGCCTAATTGGTCCCTAAACAGACACATTCCCACAAGAAATGAGCAAAGGGGCATGGTCAGACCCCACTCTCGACAAGACAGTTACACGGCTATTAGGGAATTTGCTAATCCATGATAAACTGGCGAGAGCCCGATCCAGTCGCTTTTTAATAAACTGATTTTGATTAGCTGGACGGAACCAGGTAAACTCGCGCCTTCAGTGTGGAGTGGATAAAGATTACAAGCAGAAATAGAAACACGAAATATATCCGCCCTAGATTGAATGAAACTACCTCCCATAACTTCGGATGGCCCTAAAATTTCATTCCAATCCCCTGCAAGGAACCACGGCTCATCAAAACTTCCTGCCAAGGAAATCAAATATTCCCAGTCCATTTTACGCCTCTGATACTTAGGCGAAGCATAGACAGCAGTAGATTTCCAGGAAACATCCCCTCCTGTAATTGTGAGAGTAATAAATCTCTCATGCACATCATAAGTATTGAAATCCACTGCCAATGCTGAACGCCCAAGAAGCCACAAACCTCCAGCTCTTCCAATCGACTCTTGAATATAAATAGGAAAATACCCAAGCCCATAAATAAAATTGCGAACACGATCAAAAAGCCCTTGAGGCTTGAAACTTTTGACAATTTCATCCACACGAGCGTTTTCCTAAAATATACCAGGTTAGATTTATTAAAAGAAAAGAGTTATGATTCACGGGAAAGGGTTTAGGGATATATCAAGATTATTAGTCTTTTTATTACTCTAGTGTGGTGCTTTGGTTTCAAATGGCGCTGTGGTCCTCTCTGTCATGAATTGTTGACAAATCTCATGGCATAGCCGGGATAGGTTGACCTTCAGCCTGTCACACTGAGGATCCCCGGCAAACATGCCATGATACTTCTCATCAATTCTTGCCATAAGATTTCCTGCCATGAAACTTTTTGACTGATTCCCACTACATGAGTATTTTCCGAAAAAATCATGATCCTGGTTTAGGTTTTATTTAATGAAACCAATTTATGATGGCGGGGTTGTGATTAGGGATATATTTATAAGTTGTCATGTTTTTACTGCTCGTGTTTAAGAAACTGTGGCCCGAAAGCGCACGGTGTCAAAAATTGCAGTAATTTATAGTAAGACCGGATCGTTCACTGGAGGATGTGCGATAGAAGCAGGGCCCACGTCGTTTACTAAGATTTTCCACTCGGTTACTCAATTCAAGTTGAGAAATGACTAACAACTACTTAACATAATTTAAACTAAGCTATGAAAGCAATTAAAATAAAGCAGATAAAATTATTCTAGAAGGCAGATTAAATTTAGTCTAACAAAGAAATTAAAATTATTCTAAGAAAGCGGTTAAAATATGACGGAAGAGACAGGAAGAAAAGAATAAAGATTGGACAAGATTCAGATGAAACATAATTAAACTTCCATTTTGTTACACAGATCTTAGCTTGGGATAATTCATGCAGTTAGCTAATTCTCATGCTCTCTATACCATGTTCCCTTTAACAGACAGGTACTTACAGTAAGAGTTTACATGCTCTTAAGAAAATAAATTCTAAGATACCACCGACGCACAACTACCCTTGCAATGATAAATTGTTCATCTGTGGTGGATAAGCAACACCCGACAAATCATTTATTGAGATGCCAAGTACTGTTATCCTTCCCCCATGTCACACCCAAAGATTCTAGTCAAGCCCTGAACTATCCCTTAACTATCAGTCCTAGTAGCAGTTACACAACTCTCAATACAACCGAGTGACCTCTAACGAAAGCATTTAAAAGAAAGCGATAAAGAAAGCATTTAAAACCCTATCACTCGGAGGTTTTTGAAAGTCTGACCCTGGTAGTAAAAGAAAGCCCCCAGTCGGAATGACCGGATGTGGATCAAGAATTTCCTAATCTCGGTGAACCGCTCGCAGTGTTCACTTCTCGTCGGGTGGTTATGAGATACAAACTAATGAAACGAACTAATAAATTAGTTCGTTCCGGATGCACTCACTCAGGACTCAAAAATAGGCTTTGGCAGAAGAGGATAGCAGTTGAAAGAGTACTCAACCCTACCTTAGAAAATAACCAAGGCCCGAATGTTGTTCCTCTAGTATTATCTATCACACCTTATCGGAATCCAAGTGAAATCTGATCCAGTGCAATATTTAATATAAGATTTCCAACAAACAGCAATTTTGGAAAATAATAAATCTGAAAAATCATTCCCTATCAGGTATTAGACTCTCAATTAAAACACATATCCTTTCAAGGTGAGACCTAATCGCTGACTCTGCTTCTAATTTCCCAAAATCAACCCCCAGTCGGATATGAATTAGTCATAACTGTCGAATGTATCCCTTACTCAGATCCGGATTTTATAGAGGAATTTTTGTTGGAAATTTATTATGAAGCATCTGATTTAAAATCAAGACTCCTGTGTCCAAGGGAAGGATCCCAAAATAATATTGACCACAATATCTACATAATAATATCATGCATAAATTTATAGAGAAGTGTAAAATTAAATAACCCAAAATATAAGGTGGGTTTAGACAGAAGTTGACACACAGAGATGAAATAGCCGGGGATGAGAAGAATTTATTTGGCTAAAAAGAATGCCAGAAATAACTGGGGTGATCTGGACTGCAAACATCTGCTATCCAGTTCCCAATTATTCCAGATGGAATGGTTTTTTAGATAGTGAAATTCCCTAAATGACAGTTGCCACTGCCATCTTAGACTCCACTATCTGTGAATTTGGATAAAAACCCACATGTTCTGTCACTGCAATAATTATTAGATGACATTGGCAAATATTACCTAATATTACTACAGCTCCAGATTCGGGTTTGAAATTAAAATAAAGAAAGGAAAACTGTATTCGGATAGGAGTCAGCTGAGCAGCTATTATAATCCCAAATGGACGAACCGCCAAGGCTTCCACCGACCACTAGCTCAAAGGAAACACCTCATATTTATAGAGGGGAAACCCTAAGCTTATGGGCCTTGATTTGAGCCCATTGTGTCTCAAGACATCACACACATCACAGCTTTGTCTCGGAGCACCAAGTTTGGTCGCGGAACACACTGCATGTGGCAAAGCTTCTCGACTGGGTCTTGTGTCTCTAAAAATGCATCTTTGTCGCGGAATGGGCCTTTGTCGCGGAACAGGGCATCGCGACAAAGGTATCGCGACAGAGGGCTCCGGCTGGTTTTCTCCTTCATCTGAGCTTGCTTGGTCGCGGAGCGTTCCTTTGTCGCGGAACCATACATCGCGACAAAAGGGCTTCCGCGCCAAAGGTGTTCCTGGGCCTGCTTGATTGGGCCAGATGGGCCGAAACTGTTCTTTTTGTGGGCTTTTCTTCTCTCTTTTTCCCATCTTTTCCATTCCTTTTTCTTTTCTTTTCTTTTTCTCATGTTTTTGGATTTTTCTAACATAAATATGTAATAAAATTACATATTTATGCCTTTTTCACACCAGCTTACTATTTTTACAATTATGCATAAATCAGTCCAATTCGACTGCTTTCTTACTTAATGTAAGAACGGAATGCGATCAAATGCCCGTTTAAGACACGGAAATGGATTGAAAATAATGGTCATTTTTGGCCATTATCAACATCCTCACATTTAATACTGATCGTCCCCGAGCAGTCAGAGTCAATGTTCGTAAGAACACGGACTCTACGTATTCAATTCATTTTCGTGGCTTCATAAATCACATACTTTTTGGATAGGGATAAGACAATCAAAAACTACAAGTATTAAACTCCCTTGATTGCAGTGTTTAATGAAATGATACTTGCTCACTATATCGGGCCTACAAATCAACATGATTATTAATCCTTCATGAATATCATGTTTGAAAGATGCAAAGATAAAAAAATTAGAATTAAGGCATGACATGAACATGTGCAATAAGACAAAGCCTCACATATAAGAGAGTCGGGAATTTCACTCACTCTCAATTGGGGTTTAATCGTGAACGCTCATAATCAAATTTAATTAAATTATCCCATAAGCTTGCAATCAGACCAACTCGCCACCGGCTCATTTCTCCAAATCGAGATCACGAGGTCTTATTTAAAGGTTGTAACGGGGCATACGGTTGTAACATAGGTAGGAAAGGAAAATTATTGGGCTAAGAAGTGGCAAGAATTAATCTATCATAACTTGGCATTTTTAAAATTTATGATCATCAATATTTTTCTCTTTCTTTTTGATTTTCTTTTCTATTGCATGACATTAGACTATTGTCTAATTGCTTGTCATTTGCAATTTATTGTTGTTGAATGAAACTCAACAAATTTTTTTTTTTTTTTTTGAATCGGTTTATGAGATACCGATTTATATGAATTGATGATCATAAGTTTAATGCCTTTGACAGAATTCATCCTTGCACACTTGGGTTTGAATTTCTTGGTCTTTTTATAAGGCTAGGAATAATATAAAGGGCTTCAAAGAAAAATTAGGCTTAAGGCTCAAAGGGGTTAATCCTAAAGGGAAAATATTTTTGGGTTTGGATTTCAAAAGAAGGCCAAATATTTGGGTTTTCTAGGTGCCTCGATCATATGCTCGATTTCGGGAACATGGCATGGTCTTGAATCGGTCCCAATTGCAAGTTCTAGTTTCCTTTAATCAAAATGATTCACACATCAAAGAAAAGAATGAGTAAAAGTGACTCATGGCTCGATTCTCACAAGGTTGGGTTGATTCATGTCATACAATATTCTCAAATTTAATCAAAGCTTAATTCTAACAATTTATTCAATCAAAATCTCTAACATGCAGATTTATTACCCAATAAGCTGATCGCATCATTAAATTTTTATAGCTCAAAACCTCAGGAATTCATTTCATGCATGTCTTCAATTATATTATCCCAATTTAAAAGTTTGAAAATTTAATCACAAGCCTAAATTCAACATGTGAATTTAGAGCAAGTCTATGCATATTTTTGCTGGTTATTTAATTTAAAGCAGTAAAGAGGCACTGCTGACATACAGAGTATGTCCACAGCATATTTTTGGCCTGACAGTCACTTATTCATCTTGGACTGTGCAGACATCTTTTCAAGGATAAAATTGTTTGGACTGCAAAATTCCAGAATTAAAACAGGGGATGATATCAATTACAAGAGATTCCATTGCAATCAGAACGATTTGCACAAGGGAAATGAAATTCTCTTATATGATATTTACAATTAAACTCGATTGAAATGACAATTACATACTCAATCTGTTTTCTCTCCTGGCTGATTCGATGGTCCTGCTGCATCTGATGGAGGTGGGGGTGGCTTGGGGAGTTGACTGATGAGTGCTTGCATCAGTGTTTCCATCATTTTGTGTTGCTTTTCTTCATTCTCCAATCTTTCTCTGTGCATGCGCTCTTCCCTTTCCATCATCATTTGCCTGAATTCCGCCTCTTTCTTTTCCTTCTCCTGCTTCTCCTTTCGCTTTTCTTCCTTTTCTCTCCTACGCTCTTGGCGTTCTTCTTCTCTCTCCCTCCTTCGCTCTTCACGCTCCTCTTCGGCCCTTTTTCGCTGTTCCTCTTGGCTTGCCATCACCACGTTAGTCATGGACTTCATTCCCTCGAGCATAGATTGACTCATCCTGCTCACCATCTCAATTGTTTGGGAATCAGCAGGGAATTGTGATACGTTCTGGCTTTGAGGAGGCATCTGAGGTTGAGGTTGAGTCGGAGGTGGAATTGGAATCTCTGTTCGTTCTTGGTCCGCAGGAGGTTCTTCTTGGACATTCGAAGGTCCTGCATCAGCACAGGTTTTCTGTGTTCCCTTCTTTGCCTTGGGCTGTCTCTTTCGTTTTCTTGATGTCTGCCCACTTGATATGAAAGAGGATTGAGCGTCTGAATCTCCTCTGTCGAACAGTTGGGGAAGGGAATATCTAATACTCACGCAGGGGAAGCCTCGGCACACTGATAGGTGGGTTTACTCTCACCACTGTGTCACCCCCAAAGGCGCTCAAATCAACTCCCTGAGCTATGCAGATTCTCCTAATCAGATTTGGATAGCATAGCACCTGTCTATCCTTTATCCGGGTTATCATCACCTCGAATACATGCCTTCCTATATTCAGTTTTGCTCCGCTCCACATTCTTGCAAATCCCATCAATACATTCCCAGATGTGGTGTGCGGATGCGAATTGGGCCGGATCTTGGACATGTAGAATTCATAAGTTGGCATGAACTGTATCCGCAGCCATTTTGCGTTGAATGTGTGTCCTGGGGCAGTCACGCTTGTCATGCTGTTAGCCAAGGTTGCATACTTCGCATATTCGCTCGTCTTGGCTCTCTTTGTCATGATCTCATCAGGGGGAAATTCGCTTCTAATGTCCGGAGTCCCAAAGAACTGATTCAGCCAATCAGGTGCAATGTTTATCACTTGTCCACGGATCCATGTTGTTCTGGCAGCTTCATCGATGTTGCAGAAGAATTCCTTTGTTAGCTCCACGAAGCCATCTTCGTCATGATGCAGCATGAAGTTACCCCACTCTTGATTTCTGTAGAAAGTCTCAACAGTGGGGTGTGACAATGCATCGGGTCTGAATCCTTTATCTGGCACTATCATTTTCTGCAACTTCTTATACTTTTCTGCATTCTCTTTATTGCCATTGAATTTGATCTGAACCTGTTCTTCACTCAGCTTTTTCTTTTCATATTCCTTTGAAACGCCCATCCTTTGCCTTACAGTATTCTCGGACCAGAACTCGACTGGCCGAATGGATCCGACAGATTCGTCGTCGCTCGTGTGCCAGTCTGTTTGATCGTCTCCTTCCTGTGGCTGGTCGTCCCTTGGTTCAGCCTCTTCTCCCCTCTGACTTGGCTCTTGCTCTCCATGAGCTATTTCATCTCCGAACTCCTCCTCAACCTGTTTAATTACATTTTTCATTGTATTGAGTTCACAATTTACAGGCAAAGAAGATGTAGTTACATGAAAATTACGGTCATCAACATCAGTTGATACCTCCTCCTCCTCCCTAATTCTTGCAGCTCGTCCAACTGGACGTTGCAGAATAGGCGCCATCTGGTCCATGAATTCCTGCTCCTCTTGCCGAGCTTCTTCTTCTGAATCATTTCCCTCTGCAGCTTCAGTCACAATTTCCTGAACCTTCTCCTTAAGCGCAGAGGCCATGAGATGGTCGCCTGGCTGTTCTTCCAATGTTTTGGCCAGTGCTACTGGATCTATGGAATCTTGTGGTCCTTCTGACTGTTCAGGTTGGTGCGACGGGCCTTCGTGAGTGATGAATTCTTCAATTCTGGCCGTGCCCACGAGGGGATCGATCAACTGCCCCACTTCTGTCTGATATCTGATTTGACTTGGCTTTTCCCCAGCATCAATTCTGGTTTCAATTTGTTTGTTGATGTTCTGCCTCAATTCTTTCCGAAGTGTCTCAGCACTACGAATAGAGGGGCCAGTCTATCCTGGTGGTTGTTCTTCTTTGATCTTCAATCCCTTTCCTTCGACTCCACCAGTGATCTTCAGCTCGAAGTCTTCCTCATCACCCTGTTCAGCCTCTCCAGATTTCCTGCTTTCCAGCTCAGCTTGCATCTTCTTGGCAGTCTCTTCATCCTTCGTCTGCTGAATGTTCTTTCTAATCTGTTCTTCCTCTGCAGCTTTCTTTTCCAGTGCCAAGCGTTCTTCCTCAGTCACCTTCTCTACTCCCGAACCACCTGTTACTTGATCCAGCAAACCAGCTAATGCAAGTTCATCATTGTGCATTTTTCTGGCTAGCTCAGCATCGAATGCCACTTGATGCTTCTTTTTCGGGGGTGGTGGTGGCATCGGTTTCTTACCTCTGTCCTTGGGATCTGTGGGCTCTACCACTTTCCTAACAGTTGGCTCAGGTTCCTTGATCTCCACTTTCTTTTCTGGAGCTCTTGCTGGTTTATCTTTGTCAGCAGATTTTATCAACCTCCTCCTCGTTCCCGGTTGAGGTGCTGGTTGACCTTCAGATGTAACAACAACACTGGATGTCTGCTCGGGCTGTATGGGTGCCTTAGTGGTGGCAGGTGCTGCAGCAGGTGTTGTCATTTCAGTCTGAGCTGGCTGTACTGGAGTCCGGGTTGCTTCTTGTAGCACCACTGGCTCGGACGTAGCAACTTCTTGCACGTTAGTCTGCCCTCTTGGCGGCAAAGCCGAAGCTTGTACTGCTGGCTGGGTAGGCTGTGGGTTGGCCTCAGGAGGGGTGGAAAAATAAGCATCAATCTCAGTATCAGGGTCTTCCGGATCTTCCTGAGCTTCTTGAGTTCCAAACAGTTTGTGTGCGAATCTCAGATAGTCATGCACGAATGTCTGACTTGTCACCCGGACCAGTTTAAGTTCCCAAGCCTCCTTAATCCGTGTGCAAAACAGGCGCCTGACTTTGTGGTCATAGTGCATGACCTTTGTTTTGTTTCCTTCCTTCCCATACCTCAAGGCTTCTCTATCCATTTCCATGAGGAGTTCAAGATATGAAGTTCTATACTGCTCCATCATGGTGTTGATCATGTCTCTTTCTAGCTCTTCTGTTACATAAGTCATCATCTGTGCTTTGTCAAACGTCAGATATTCCTTTGCTTCAGCTTCGGTCATTAATCTGAGTTGCACTTTCTTTTTGGTCAATACTGACCAATTGTGGTGCTGCACCTCATAAAGGGCTTTTTCCCTTAGTTCTCTGATGTGCTCGGGAAATCCAGGGTCCACCTGAGTTCCCTTTTCCACTGGTCTTGTCTGGCCAAACCGCTTGTTTATGAAAATTGTCTCAAAATTATCCTCATCTGGCAAGGTCAATCCTTCATCCAATCTCTCTTGTGTTATGAAACCTTTGCCTTGTCCCCACAGGAGTGCCATTTCGTGCCATTCCTTCCGAGCTGCATTGATTTCCTCTCTAAACTTGTTTATCATGGTGGAGTTCCTTTCTGTGTTGAACTCCTCGATTCTCCTCAGCTTGTGGCGCAGGTTGTAACTCATCTCCCGATGCCTTAGCTTAGCCTGCCTGGCTACCCATCTCTGCTCTTCTCTTCCCATGTTATCAAATAACCTTGGGTTCCAAATGCAAGGGAAAGCCTCATGCATTGAAATGGCTCCCTTTGACAGTATCAGGCTTACCGGTAAAGGTCTTTCCACGAACTGCAATCGCACTTGTGGGTCTATGGGCTGGTCGGGAATGAGTATATCATAGTTTGAGATATCGATTCCCACTGTTCCATCTTCTAGATGACGTTGCCAGACAGCTGTGTGTATTTGGAACTTCAGCGTGATTCTTTCCAAATGCACTTCGGGTGTCATTATGGAATCATGCGGAGCATGGTCTGTCATTAGTTCCCAAAACTTCAGCATGTGATGGGAGAAATCCCTTTCTATGTTCGTCAGAGCGGTTGATCTATCTGCAGGGGGGATTTTTACGTCCCATCCGGGTCTCAATGTTAGCTCAGCTTCAGTACCCTGGTCCAATGGAACACTGTACACGCTCATCAGAGCTTCCCTGAGCCTCTTAATCTGAGTCCTATTTGCAGATGCTTCTACTGCTGCCTGATGCAGAGTGCAATCGTGCAATCCAATAGCTGACTTAATCACTAGTTCATTCCTGAAAAATATAGGAAGTATTAATTCCAATCAAGTTTTTATGCATTTTTTAGAATTGGGTTTCAAGCCAAAAAAAACCAACATCCTCACATTTTGAGCTTTGCTCGAAATGTGATTTATTTGATTAGTACTCAAAACATTATCATAAGGCATATGCCATTAATTAATTAAAAAAAGTCTAAGTCTTTGGACTTAGAGAAATTTTTTAGTAGGCTATTGGGCCCAAAAAGTTTGCTTTTCCAATTTTATTAAACAAGCTCGAGGCGCTTGTTGAAAATGGAATGAAACGATGATGATGGAGTGGATAGCTCGAAAATGGAATGTGCAGTGGGGGCGTGGCGGGATGGATTTGCTATTTCTGGATTGTTTGGGCTGTCATTGGACAGTTAAAACGTTCAAGAAAATGCAAACACTATTTTTAATTTTTGAAAAGGTTGACTTGATTTTATTTAATGAAAGGTGGGATGTGTGTGGTCCCATTTTTGGATTTTGTAAAGAGGTAGCAGTTGAGGTGGCAAAATACTGCTACTTAACTCACACTTTTTAGTTCCATTGGGAACAAAAACAACTTGTCAACCAAAATTCCTATCACTATTTTTGTCTTTTAGTGGAAAAGTGATTGGCCAAAGGGGCTTTGGTGTGCACAGACTTGCTAAAACAACACAAACACTCACTTTCATGTCTGCAGCATACATTCACAGTCATGCCAAACAGGGAAAAACATTAAATGTCAAATTGGCATGCAACATTCATGAGCACAGTAAGGCAAAAACATAAGATCATACTCTTATCCTGGCTAAAACATGGAATCACACTGCCTCATGCTTCATAATCATGAAATCAAACACAGTGACATGCTTCAAACTAACAACATCAAGACATTCAAAAATGCCCAAATGCTCGTTGGTTTTCCAAATTTCACCATTCTAGGAATTTGAGAATTTCAGAAGGTTTCCTCAGATAACTAAATCAATACTCAGACTAAAGATTTACAAAACCAAGGTAGGATAACTAAGAACCCAGTAGAGCCCTAAAAATTTTAAAACACACAGAACAATGGTGATTCCACCCCCTAACTGCTAATATGCTTTCCAACAACCCTAAGTTCAAAAATTTCAATCAAAAATCAAAAACCGAACTCCCTTGTGCATTCATAACACAAAACAACACTCCCCCTTCCTCTAAATCATGCTCGGCCATTACAGTAATAAACAGGGAATCAAAATTCAACATCCCCGAACCACACATTCCCTAAAATCAAACTCCACTAAGTGAAACAGACCATAAGAAAACCCATTCACACAATTTCGAGAACAAGAACACCAAAAATCCCCAAAATCGCAAGAACAGGGGCAATGGGTGCGCTGGGGCAGAATGGAGAAGGGCTTACCATGGTTCGGTTCGTTTTGGAGAAGATGAAGACGAAGGTTCCATGGCAGAAATTGGGCAGAGTTTCCTTTGAGAATGGTCGGGTTTGCGAAGGAACACGGTGGTGTTCGTTCGAGAATGGCAGTTTCGAGTACGAGAGGTTTTTCCGAAAATTTCTAAGTGTGGGAGCGTGGGGAAGAAGAGGGAGGTGGAGAGGTTTAAATACTAATGGGTCGGTCGCGGAACCCTAGCCCATTGTCGCGGAACGGGATTACGCGACCAGGCTCGGCGACATTAGAGGTGTCGCGGAATATGGGACTTTGTCGCGGAGTCATGCACCGCGACAAAGTGTACCGCGACAAAATGGCAAGGAAGAATGGGGTGGTGTGCCCGTGTCGCGGAACAGGGACTTTGTCGCGGAGTCATGCTCCGCGATATGGTGTTCCGCGACAAAGACAAACAGAGTTCAGGGATAAGTAAAATTTTGTCGCGGAATTGCACTTGGTCGCGATGCAGGGCATCGCGACAAAATGGTCACTCCGCGACAAAGACAAACAAGGTTTGATGATGAGGGGATCTTTGTCGCGGAGTTGCACTTGGTCGCGGAACGTTGTTCCTCGACAAAATGGTCATTCCGCGACAAACTTTTTGAATTTTCAAATTTTCAACGAACTGGGCCCGAGTGTGATGTTGGGCCTGCGTCCATTTTATTTGAGTTGGACCTGAATGAATTCAGTCCAAGTAAATTCAAATCACTGGGCCATTATTTAAAATAGTCTACTTGCATAAAATTAGGTTGGGTCAGTTCCATTTATCTGCGAGATTTATTCCGGATCTTAAATTGCTTTAAATTCCGAAAATAATTTCTCAGATTTGTGGAATTTTCCCAACCAAGAACCTGGTTTTCCATGCTTTTTCTGCTCCTTCTTTTTGGGTGGTTCCGAATTTCCTGCAAGACAGATAAATACCCCTTAGGTTAGGTTTTCTCCTCAGTTCAACATCCTCACATTTAGAGTCTTGGTACTCTAAATGTTCAATTAATCTTGAGGGTACTTTTTCTGTTCTGGATTAGATATATTACATTAAACTAAGCTAATCTATGAGTAATCAGGAATGTAATTTTCTTAATAAACGACGCTGCATCCTCCCCGGCAACGGCGCCATGAAACTTTTGACAATTTCATCCACACGAGCGTTTTCCTAAAATATACCAGGTTAGATTTATTAAAAGAAAAGAGTTATGATTCACGGGAAAGGGTTTAGGGATATATCAAGATTATTAGTCTTTTTATTACTCTAGTGTGGTGCTTTGGTTTCAAATGGCGCTGTGGTCCTCTTTGTCATGAATTGTTGACAAATCTCATGGCATAGCCGGGATAGGTTGACCTTCAGCCTGTCACACTGAGGATCCCCGGCAAACATGCCATGATACTTCTCATCAATTCTTGCCATAAGATTTCCTGCCAAGAAACTTTTTGACTGATTCCCACTACATGAGTATTTTCCGAAAAAATCATGATCCTGGTTAGGTTTTATTTAATGAAACCAATTTATGATGGCGGGGTTGTGATTAGGGATATATTTATAAGTTGTCATGTTTTTATTGCTCGTGTTTAAGAAACTGTGGCCCGAAAGCGCACGGTGTCAAAAATTGCAGTAATTTATAGTAAGACCGGATCGTTCACTGGAGAATGTGCGATAGAAGCAGGGCCCACGTCGTTTACTAAGATTTTCCACTCGGTTACTCAATTCAAGTTGAGAAATGACTAACAACTACTTAACATAATTTAAACTAAGCTATGAAAGCAATTAAAATAAAGCAGATAAAATTATTCTAGAAGGCAGATTAAATTTAGTCTAACAAAGCAATTAAAATTATTCTAAGAAAGCGGTTAAAATATGACGGAAGAGACAGGAAGAAAAGAATAAAGATTGGACAAGATTCAGATGAAACATAATTAAACTTCCATTTTGTTACACAGATCTTAGCTTGGGATAATTCGTGCAGTTAGCTAATTCTCATGCTCTCTATACCATGTTCCCTTTAACAGACAGGTACTTACAGTAAGAGTTTACATGCTCTTAAGAAAATAAATTCTAAGATACCACCGACGCACAACTACCCTTGCAATGATAAATTGTTCATCTGTGGTGGATAAGCAATACCCGACAAATCATTTATTGAGATGCCAAGTACTGTTATCCTTCCCCCATGTCACACCCAAAGATTCTAGTCAAGCCCTGAACTATCCCTTAACTATCAGTCCTAGTAGCAGTTACACAACTCTCAATACAACCGAGTGACCTCTAACGAAAGCATTTAAAAGAAAGCGATAAAGAAAGCATTTAAAACCCTATCACTCGGAGGTTTTTGAAAGTCTGACCCTGGTAGTAAAAGAAAGCCCCCAGTCGGAATGACCAGATGTGGATCAAGAATTTCCTAATCTCGGTGAACCGCTCGCAGTGTTCACTTCCCGTCGGGTGGTTATGAGATACAAACTAATGAAACGAACTAATAAATTAGTTCGTTCCGGATGCACTCACTCAGGACTCAAAAATAGGCTTTGGCAGAAGAGGATAGCAGTTGAAAGAGTACTCAACCCTACCTTAGAAAATAACCAAGGCCCGAATGTTGTTCCTCTAGTATTATCTATCACACCTTATCGGAATCCAAGTGAAATCTGATCCAGTGCAATATTTAATATAAGATTTCCAACAAACAGCAATTTTGGAAAATAATAAATCTGAAAAATCATTCCCTATCAGGTACTAGACTCTCAATTAAAACACAGATCCTTTCAGTCTAGGTGAGACCTAATCGCTGACTCTGCTTCTAATTTCCCAAAATCAACCCCCAGTCGGATATGAATTAGTCATAACTGTCGAATGTATCCCTTACTCAGATCCGGATTTTATAGAGGAATTTTTGTTGGAAATTTATTATGAAGCATCTGATTTAAAATCAAGACTCCTGTGTCCAAGGGAAGGATCCCAAAATAATATTGACCACAATATCTACATAATAATATCATGCATAAATTTATAGAGAAGTGTAAAATTAAATAACCCAAAATATAAGGTGGGTTTAGACAGAAGTTGACACACAGAGATGAAATAGTCGGGGATGAGAAGAATTTATTTGGCTAAAAAGAATGCCAGAAATAACTGGGGTGATCTGGACTGCAAACATCTGCTATCCAGTTCCCAATTATTCCAGATGGAATGGTTTTTTAGATAGTGAAATTCCCTAAATGACAGTTGCCACTGCCATCTTAGACTCCACTATCTGTGAATTTGGATAAAAACCCACATGTTCTGTCACTGCAATAATTATTAGATGACATTGGCAAATTTTACCTAATATTACTACAGCTCCAGATTCATGTTTGAAATTAAAATAAAGAAAGGAAAACTGTATTCGGATAGGAGTCAGCTGAGCAGCTATTATAATCCCAAATGGACGAACCGCCAAGGCTTCCACCGACCACTAGCTCAAAGGAAACACCTCATATTTATAGAGGGGAAACCCTAAGCTTATGGGCCTTGATTTGAGCCCATTGTGTCTCAAGACATCACACACATCACAGCTTTGTCTCGGAGCACCAAGTTTGGTCGCGGAACACACTGCATGTGGCAAAGCTTCTCGACTGGGTCTTGTGTCTCTAAAAATGCATCTTTGTCGCGGAATGGGCCTTTGTCGCGGAACAGGGCATCGCGACAAAGGTATCGCGACAGAGGGCTCCGGCTGGTTTTCTCCTTCATCTGAGCTTGCTTGGTCGCGGAGCGTTCCTTTGTCGCGGAACCATACATCGCGACAAAAGGGCTTCCGCGCCAAAGGTGTTCCTGGGCCTGCTTGATTGGGCCAGATGGGCCGAAACTGTTCTTTTTGTGGGCTTTTCTTCTCTCTTTTTCCCATCTTTTCCATTCCTTTTTCTTTTCTTTTCTTTTTCTCATGTTTTTGGATTTTTCTAACATAAATATGTAATAAAATTACATATTTATGCCTTTTTCACACCAGCTTACTATTTTTACAATTATGCATAAATCAGTCCAATTCGATTGCTTTCTTACTTAATGTAAGAACGGAATGCGATCAAATGCCCGTTTAAGACACGGAAATGGATTGAAAATAATGGTCATTTTTGGCCATTATTAAGGCTCCAACAAAAAAACCAATGAGGGCTTATGACATCGAACATAATCAGAAAATACCCTTCGAGTTTGCACACTCATAAACCCACGAACATTCCAAGAAAGGATTGTAAAATTATCAAAGATAGACATAAATGGAGAAGATTTCAAAGAAGCCACACCTACCCATATCCAATTATACCGGCGTGGCACCCACAGTTTCATCCTCCTTGTATGGATTTGGTGATTCAGACTCCATGCCAATTGACGGATCGCAGGGAGGGGAGTCATCCAATTCTTCCATACGACTTGTATTCTCATAGTTCGAAGTGCTTGAAGAAAGAGGATCCTTAGTAGAAAGATGGCGGATAACCTCACTTACAGGCTGTTTCAAGGGATTTTCAGATTCGGTGCAAGGAAGACGGGGGTCAATCCTTACTCTCTTTTGACCCTGCCTCTGATGCTTAGACCAAACCAGGCCTCCATGTGACGGGCCAGGCTGAAATTGAAGTGGTATCTTAGCTGGACTTCTATTTTCCGATTCCAAAGGCCCATGACGGAAAATCATATTGGGCTTATCACCCACAGACCCATGTGAACTCTGGCCCAAAAAATTTGGCTGTCTCCCAGAATTCATACCAATGGACTTATCATTATTTCTTCTAGGCCTTCTGCGCTGGATAGTCATCCATTCCCCCACGTAACTATCCTCGCATCCCCCTTCCTCCACATGACCAGATTCATGCATTGAGTCATCAGAAACCGCCACAGAGTCTCCACCATGCACGCCCTGATCAACACACGTTTCCTTATTTTTTCTTACCAGCTGTCCACCTTCCTTCTCCAATCCTGTAGAAGGCGGCTTGCCGGAGGCCGATGGATGCTGAGATGTTGTTGCCGCAGGTGAGTTAGGGCACTTATCTTGCATATGTCCATACCTTGCACACCTCATACACAACTTGTGAAGGCCCTCATATGTTACTGGAATAACCTTGCCTTCCACATCTACCTTGCCAATTAAAGGAGAATCAAGATTAATTTCTACACATGCTCTAGCATATCTTCCCCGGTTGATCGCCAAGGTATTTTGATCTACTTTAATAAGTTTGCCAATGGCTGAAGCAATAACACGAAGGCTACTTTCTCTGTAAAATGCTTGCGGGAGCCCCGGAAACCTAACCCATGTTTGGATGGTATTAACTGTAGAAGCGGATGGATCAAAATCCTTCGACCAACTCATTATCGCCAGACAATGCTCAAAAATCATCCATGGGCCATTTGTTAAAACCTTTTCCTTATCCTCTGGGAGTGAAAATTTTACTAGAAAGCATCCATGGCCGACGTCGAGAAGGTCGAACTGACCAGCCAATTTCCATGCTCGTGTGAGTCTATCCTTCATTGCAAGAAACCCAATCTTAATGCCCAGCGGCTGAACAATCAAGGTCTCTTTCCAGGGGGTATAGAACTCCTCAAGGATAGAAGAAGCAAAGCGAATCTTAGGGCAACGCTCGTTTAACCCCTCCCTGTCGATTGTAGCCAATTTGTCCCGCAGGAGATCAGCTGTGTCACCATGAACCGGAGGAGGAGAGGCCCCTCCATTCTTGACTACATCCTTGAAAGAAGGGTGTGAAACGTGTCCCGGCAGCGGAACGGCGGGAGGCAAAGAATCAGGCGGAGGAACGAAGTCAGGTTCTGTAGAGAGCATTCTTGACTTACTCGGTTGACTGTTTTAATTCATATTGTTTTTAAGTAAAGTATAATTTTAAAAAATATTTTATACTGACAAATATTTAATAAGTTTTAATAAATAAATCAATTTGTACTATTCTATTTTCAACCATGAATAAGTATATTATTCTACAGTATTTTATTAAAATATATTCATTTAAAAATTTTAAATTATAAATAAACAAATAATACAATATAAATTACATTTTTCTCAAAGCTCAATTATATTTTAAACACAACAATTCAATTCAATTCTTCTTTATAGCTCATTAATAGCCCATTAGTATTCATAAGATCAACAAATTTTATACTACCCTCGTTCCTTAATATTTGCCACGGACCCATATTTCACGCAATTCAATACACATTTTTAATCCATAATAACACAAATTGCACACGAAAAAATTATGAAAATTTGATATTCTAAATCTATGTGATTAGACGAATCCAACAAGATCTCACTTGACTATATTTTATCTTATATAAATGTATTAAAAAGTTGAATCAAAGTTACTCAATAAACAGTGACAAAACTCCCAATGCGTTAATAATTTAGGAACGGAGGAAGTATATTATAGATATAACGAATATGGAAAAATAAAAGAGTAGTGCCAAAGGTTAATAAATACAATAGCAGATGGCATCAATCACTGAATATATTGAGCATAGATGGATTTTTTTGCTTATAATAAATGCAATATAATACACATATATATAGAGATATAGATAATAATAAAAAAGTAAAAGAAGTGTGGATTTTGGACCGGATGAGTTGATGATAGACTTTTAGCCGCCATTACAGAGCCGCAATTAGGTGGTAAAGTGGAAATGCTCTGTGAAGATAAGGCATCCACGTAGCTTATTTAATGTAGTCACAACACTCCCCTTGGATGCCTTATGTACACAGAATATGCATCGTTAAAACCTTACTACGAAAAACCCCGTAGGAAAAAAAATCTTAGTGAAGAAAAAAAAAAAGTATAGTATTCTTGTATTCATTGCTCTCTCTGATTTGGACATCATTTTTCATCTCGAAGCCGCTGCATTCCAATTTTCTTCACGAGCTTCTCGAATGTTGCAGTCGGCAATGCCTTGGTAAATAGATCCACTAAATTATTCTCTAATCGAATTTGTTGCACATAAATTTTACCATTCTTTTGAAGATCGTGAGTGTAGAAGAACTTTGGTGAAATATGCTTCGTTCTATCTCCTTTGATATATCCCCCTTTCAATTGGGCTATACAAACCGAATTATCTTTAAATAAAATTATTGGGGGAATTTTGGTTCAATGACTAAACCGTAACTTTTAAATATAAGTTGAGTCATTGACCTCAACCAAATATATTCTCGACTTGCCTCATGGATTGCTAATATTTCGGTATGATTGGATGAAGTAGCAGTTAAAGTCTGCTTCATTGACCTCCAAGATATGGCAGTTTCGCCACAAGTAAAGACATAGCCTGTTTGACATTTGGTTTTGTCTGGGTCTGATAAATAACCTGCATCGGCATAGCCGATTAACTCATATCGAGAGTCTTTTGGGTAAAATAACCCAAGATCAACTATTCCTTGGAGATAGCGAAAAATGTGCTTTATACCTTTCTAATATCGTTGTGTACGGTAAGAACTGAATCTTGCTAGTAAATTGACTGCAAACGCGATATCAGGACGCGTGTTATTTGCAAGATACATTAACACGCCAATTGCGCATAGATATGACATTTCTACGCTAAATTGATCTTTGTTATCTTCTTTTGGCCTAAATGGATCCTTTGCAGGATCAAGTGCCCAAACAACCATTGAATTACTTAGCGGATGAGCATAATCCATTCGAAATTGCTTTAATACCTTTTGGGTATAAGCTGATTGATGAACAAATATGCCCAATTTGTAGGCCAAGGCAAAATTTTGTTTTCCGAAATCCTTGATTTCGAACTCCTTTTTCAGATATTCAACTGCATTTTCAACTCTTCAGGAGCTCTAATTAAATTTAAATCGTCAACATATACTATGACGATTATAAATTCTGACTCATTTTTCTTTATAAAAACACAAGGGCAGATAGTGTCATTTGTATAATCTTCCATTGTCAAACTTTCGTTGAGGCAGTTGTACCACATTCGGCCTGATTGCTTGAACCCGTAAAGTGATTTTTATAATTTGATGGAATAAGATTATCTGGGTTTTGGGTTACAAGACTCGGGTAACTTAAACCCTTCAGGTATTTTCATATAAATATGATTTTTCAATAAGCCATATAAATATGTAGTAACAATATCCAGCAGTCTCATTTTAAGATTTTCTCGTACTGCGAATCTCATGAGATACCTGAATGTTCTTCCATCAATAACTGGGGAATATGTTTCCTCAAAATCAATTCCCGGTCTTTGGGAAAAACATTGGGCTACAAGTCTTGCCTTATATTTGGCAATTTCATTGTTTTCATTTCTTTTTCTCACAAACACTCATCTGTAGCCAACATGTTTTAAATTTTCTGGTGTTTGGACAATAGGGCCGAATATTTTTTATTTATTCAGTGAATCTAGTTCAGATTGAATCACATCTTTCCATTTTCACCAATCATTTCTTTTTCCCACATTCTTCAACTGATTTTGGTTCAGGATCTTCGTCATTTTCCATTACATCGAGTGCAACATTGTATGCAAAAGCATTATCAACGTTTGTTTCTTTTCGGTTTCACATTTCTCAGTATTGATATAATTGAAAGAAGTTTCAATAAATTCATTTTCATCTTAGTGAATATTTTCAGGTTCAACATTTTCTCCTTCAGGAGTATCATCGGTGATTGATTTATCATCTATATGGATAATTTTCCTTCTATGTGAATTTTTATCCTTGGAAACCAAATGCCTACCACATTTCAGGCGTGCAATAGGTTCATTTGCACTCGGAATTTGCCCTTCTGAGACATTTATATTAGCTGGTGCATTTGCTGCTGCAATATATGATTTTGTGACTTTAGCTGGATCAATAAAAAGCATCAGGTAATTGATTTGCAATTCCCTGAAAATGCACAATTATTTGACCTTCAAGTTTGCATTGCCCTGTACGAGGATCAAGGAAATCAAATGGACTTTGCCATGATATTTTCTTTTTCAGTTGATAACAACATCGTTAAAAGCATCGGATAATTGATTTGCAATTCCCTGCAAATGCACAATTCTTTGAACTTCAAGTTCGCATTGCCTTGTATGAGGATCAAGAAAATCAAATGGACTTTTCCAAGATATTTTCTTTTTCAGTTGATCTTTTCCTCCCCCTAATGTCGGGAATTGAGTTTCATCAAAATGACAGTCTGCAAATCTTGCAGTAAATAAATCACCCATTTTTTGCTCAAGATATTTAATAATCGAGAGGGATTCATACCCGACGTATATGCCCAACCTTCTTTGAGATCCCATTTTGTACTTTGTGATGGTGCAATTGGTACATAAACTGCACACTCCAAAAATTCGCAAGTGGGATATATTGGACTCCTTTCCAAACACAATTTGTGGAGGGGAGTACCTATGATAGCTTGTCGGCCTTATTTTCACAAGTGTTGTTGCATGCAATATAGCATGTCCCCAAGCAAAAACAGAGAGTTTTGATTTCATTACAAGGGTCTTGCAATTAATTGGAATCGTTTAATAAATAATTTAGCCAGACCATTTCGCGTGTGCACATGAGGCACAGGATGTTCAACAATAATTTCAATCGATGTGATGTATGTTCTCAGCATTATCAAGGCATATCTTCTTTATTAGATGATCTGGAAACTGGGCTCGCAATTTTATAATTTGGGAAAGTAATCTTGCAAAGGCCAAATTGCGAGTTGATAATAAATAAACGTGTGATCAGCGTGATGACGCATCAATTAGTACCATAAAGTACTTGAAAGATCCACACGGTGGATCAATAGGTCCACATATATCGCCTTGAATTCTTTCAAGGAATGTAGGGGATTCAATTCCCACTTTTACTGTAGATGGTCTGGTTATCAATTTTCATTGTGAACAGGCTGCACAATTGAACTCATTTGGGGTTAATATAATTTGGCTTTTTAATGTATGACCATTTGAATTTCAATAATTCGCCTCAGCCTTACACTGCTAGGATGCCCAAGTCTATCGTTCCAGGTAATAAATTCACTAGTAGCTTTCAAGCCTACAATGTTATGTATTTCTGCGGCACATATTTTTATATAGTATAAGCTATAGGAGTAACATGACAATTTCTCATTCACAAATTTTTTGCCATTTTCAGTTTGACTTATCAAAAGATACTCGTGATCTGCCTATTTTGAAGTTTTAATGTGATATCAATTTTTTTCGAATATCATTGAAGCTTAGTAACTTTCTTCGAGCTTTGTGTGAGAACAAGGCATTTTCAATCGCCATTTTTGTCCCTCAGAGAGAAATATAATAGCTTTACTGGAGCATTCAATGTATTTTGCATTACTGCTTATAGTGTTCACTGCGGTCTTTCCCAATTTTAAATTGGAGAAATAGCTTTTGCATTTTAAAATTCTACGTATTGTTGCACTGTCAATGAGGCAGATATTATCTTCGACTTTTAATTTTCAGCATCCATTTCTTTATAAGAATATAAGAAGGTAATCACACATCAGCAATATAATTATCATTAATGAAAAATATATTTGTATTATACATGTGTAATAACAGAAAGTACAAGATATCATTATTTATATTATATAGGAATATATAAAGTTATCTAATATATCATTTAGCATAGTATCTGGCTCAACAAAGTCACCAGCTTCCAGGTTTGTGATATCATCATTTAATATATCATCACATGTATCATCGTGGGCATTATGGTGTGATTCAACACCTTGTCTTTCTTTTCGTTTCGAGGCATGATACAATTCAGCTAAATGTTTAGCTGGGTGACATGTTTGAGCCGGATGGCTTTTAATTCCACAGCGATCATAGATTTCAACAAAGTCTATGTTTTCTTGCATAATTTCTTTGTTGTAGTTTGTAAGGCTTTCTGGTATCATATGCAATATTGCTCAAATTGAAACTTATTTCGATAATTATTTTGACGAGATGATTCACCTCTGCCTTGATTGTGATACCGATTTTGGCCACAATCATCATTTTGATTTTTAGAATTCCCACCATCACACACATATTTTGTTGATTGAGCAGCGTTCACTTCAGAGAACGATTTTGCACCTGTATGCCTGGATTCATGATTTTTCAACAGTAATTCGGTATTTTGTTCAGCCAACAATAAGCAGGTGATAAGATCAGTATAGTTTTTGAAACCTCTTTCACGGTATTGCTCTTGCAACAGTGCATTTTTAGCATGAAATATAGATACCTTTTTTCAAGCATCTCCTCATTAGATATCTTTTGCCCACATAATTGCAGCTGGGCCGTAATTTTGAACATAGTTGAATTATATTCCCGAATTATTTTAAAGTCATGAAGCCTCAGGTTAAGCCAGTCATTACGAGCTTTTGGAAGCACCGTCTTTTTAAGATTATCATATCTTTCTTTCAGCTTTTCCCTCAACGCCAGTGGGGATTCCACAGTCACATACTCCATTTTAAGTGCCTCTTCGATATGATGGCACAAAAAAATCATGGCTTTTGCCTGATTGTGTTGGCTTGTATTTTTGCCATCGGCAATAGTATCTTCCAGACCTATTGAAGCAAGATGCATTTTCACATCTCGGGCCCAAGATATATAATTACTTCTTTCAAACGGTTAAAGGAGAAAACTCCTGCTTTGCAATGTTGCCATAAATTTAATGAAAATTTAGGAATAAAACATTATACCTCAAATTATGGTAACCCGGGCAAAGTCTCCTCGTGCTAATAACATGTTACAAAAATATTAAATAGAATAGCCTATTAGTATATGAGTATGCAATATGTATTATAGAGTATATGACGAACAGAGAAAAATAAAAGAGTAGTGTCAAAGGTTAATAAATACAACAGCAGATGGAATCAATCACTGAATATATTGAGATAGATGGGTTTTTTGCTAACAATAAATGCAATATAATACATGTATATATAAAGATGTAGATAATAATGAAAAAATAAAAGCTGCTACGATGGTAGCAGCGGGGGTTTTTAAGTGTGGATTTTGGACCGAATGAGTTGATAATAGACTTTTAGCCGCCATTATGGAGCCGCAATTAGGTTGTAAAGTGGAAATGCTTTGTAAAGATAAAGCATCCACGTAGCTTATTTAATGTAGTCGCTAGGAGTGGGTGAAGTCAGGCATTGGTTGGAGTGGAAGTTTCGTAGTCTAGGGGTGTCGTTCATTCTTATTTGTGGGTTATTTGGAAGGAGAGGAATGCGAGGATCTTTCGAGATGCTAGGTCCAAGTTGGACGTGTTTGTGGATCATGCAACGCACCTAGGTTGTTCGCTCTGTTCCACGATGACCAGGGAGCCGAGGGGAGCCGTCAGTCGTTCAGTGGGTTGGAAGTAGGCCGGAGATGATGGTCCGTTATTGCACACGGATGGGTGTGTGCTTGGCGATGATGGTGTCTCAGGTTTTGGGGCGATCATCAAGAGCTCGACGGGAGTTTGGTTGAGGGGTTGCAGCGGACAGCTTTGGCGTAAAAGCATTATTGAAGTTGAGCTATTGGCGTTACACTTTGGTCTAGAGTTGGCTGTGGCTAATGGGATTCGGTTGAGTAGATGTTATGTTGATTCCTTGGAGGTGGTGAGATTGATTTACGGTGTGGTGAATCGGCTGCATGAGTTTTGGCCTATTATTGGAGCGATCAAACATGCTTTGCGTAGCATGGATGGATGTGAAGTCAGGCATGTGTTCTAAGAAGGTAATCAAGTGGCGGACGGGTTGGCGTGTAGAGCTGCTAGGCTTGAGGATTTCTATACAACATGGGCGTTTCCTCCGGATGAGATCAAGACTTTTCTTGAGAGTGATGCAGCAGGGAGGGTTTATCAACGGATGTAGAGGATAGCAGCGGTCGAGTTGGTTGCTTCAGTTTGGTTTCTTATTTGTTTTTTGTTTTATCTTTGTTTTTTCTTTTTTCTTCGCTCGCCTTCTCCGGTTGTCACCAAAAAAAATTGACCCACCTTTTCATACATCCGCCAATGATGTGGGACTTATTGCAAGATTTATTGTCATGACTTGATAATCTCAACAGAGATGCAGCAGCTTCATTACACCTTGTTTTCTATATTGGCCACATTCAAATCCAAATATAGATGCCCCAGCTTCCCCCACAAATACGCATGACTTTGCTTGGATCCAATCTATTATATTCAAACTCCAAAGTTCATCACCGGAACTGAAACCGTCTATGCCAGACGTGAGCCGAGGCCGAGCAATCTCTTAGAGCGTATATTCCACTTTCGACTGTCCTGCACTCTAGCATGTATCATCGCCAGACACGTCATCCACTTCCGATGTTCTGCTCCATTAATTACGTTATCATGATAACACATCCATAAAAGGCTCGAACTCGCTGCCTTGCAGGCCATATATCTCAAATTTGTTTTCCATCCGTTGTAAGTAGGTGTAGACAAGTTCATGTGTTTCTCCAGAGCTTCTCATGCACTTTTGACTATGAACTTCCCACGAGTGGTAGATCTCCAATACGTACCACATCTTTTGTGTTAGCTCCCATAGGTGGTTGTGCTTGTTGAATCTTTTCCATGATCGTTTACAGACTTTTTTGGATCATTTACATGACCCCTGATGCTGTCAGACTAATGTATTTCCCTTCTCTTTGTTCAGTGGTGCAAAGGATTGGTACAAGTTTTTACCAATCAATCAGAGGAGTATGTGGGAAGATCTAGAGAGAAACGTTTTGTTGAAGTATTTCCCTAAATCAAAGGTGGATGAAGGCCGATCCAAAATTGCAGATTTCATAATGAAGCCGGGCGACTCATTATACGATGCAAAAGAAAGGTTCTTTAACCTTTTAAGAAGATGTCCTCAACATGGTTTTCATGAATGGGAGCAACTGAGGAAGTTTTACAGCAGAAGACCATGTTAGACGCTGCAGAGGACAACATTTGCTCTACATGCCCATGGATCAATCAAGGGCCAAAATTGAGACAATGTCGGTTAATAGGTTTGTACTTAATATGAGAGAATGGTGTACTCCCTAGGAAAGTCTATGCTATTCGTACTAGTGGAAAAACATATTTGGAAAAATTGCAGGAACATGTTGCTACTTTAACGTTGAATCAGGATAAAGGATGTGGGACGTCACAAGCTGGGAGTTCCTCAGATCCAGCTCAAGTACAACAACAGATGCCGTCTGTGGTCTGTGTCAGGGGTCACACCCAACAGGTACCTGCCAACAGATTGCATCTGAAAGTTGCAACAATCCCGGGGCTATTCAACACCGGCACCCCAATCTGTCTTACACAAATAACAATGCGCTAAATGCACATTGGTTAACTTATTCCAGTCAAAATCAAAATCAACCTATCTAGTACAATCCTCAAAACCAACATAATTTTAGAACCCAAAACCCAGGGTATACCTAACCGAGAGCTCAAAATTTCAATCCCAACTTCCAACCCTAGTTTCAGATCCAGGAAAGACCCAACCAGAACCAAAAAGTGCAGCAAAGGCAGCCATCGCGATTGGAGTCCATTCTGACCGATTTCATGTCCTCACAAAAGAAGATAAATCAGCAGCTATAATCCTCAATCAAGAATGTTGAGACACGATGACTCAGATGGCCAAGGAAATGCAGAAAAGAAATAAATGAACTTTTCCTAGTAATATTGAACCCAACCCTTATTGTAAAGAAATCGCACTGGGGGGAGGTAAGCTATTGGAGCAGGCAGAGCGAAAGTGAAGGAAAAAGTGGAAAAGGATAAGAGGACTGTGGAGTAGAAATACGATATTGTTGAAGAGGATGGTAGGGAAAAAGAACCAGATGATCTGTTGTTGCACTCGAGCAAGCTGGTGAAGGTACAAGTTCCTTCCTCTCTACTGTTATCAATAATAACACCAAATATATGCCAAGGGTACCTTACCCTGGGCTTCTGAAAAATAAAGAACAAGATCTCGAATTTGCAAAAGTTCTAGAGATGTTGAAAACTGTAGAGATTACCATACCTCTTGTTGAAATGATTTCTGAGATGCCAGTCTATGCTAAGTTCTTGAAAGAATTGATTTCAGGCAAAAGGAAGATAGAGTAGGAGGATTGGTCATCTTGAATAGTAATTGTAGTGCCATTATTTTGTGGAACCTTCCAGAAAAGAAAGAAGACCCCGGATGCTACACGTTTCCAATTCACATTGGTAAAATTAACGCGGGAAAGGATCTATGTGACTTAGGATCGAGCATCAACGTCATGCCACTTTCCATGGCAAAGCGCCTTCTGCTCGAAAACATTGAGCCAATCAAGATGAAGTTGCAACTGGCATACTGATCAATCACTCTATCAATAGGGATCCTCAGAGATGTCATCATCAAAGCAGGATCCTGAGATGCCACTGATCTTGGGAGACCTTTTCTAGAAACTGGCAGGGCACTAATTGATGCAAAATCGGGACAAGTCAAGCTCCATGTGGACGGAGAGGAAGTTACATTGGATATGGCAACGCTACAAAGATACCAATCTGAGGGGTCTTGTTCGATTGTTGATGTAATAGGTGAATTCATAGGAGATGAGGACAAATACTTTGGTTCTATAACTTTAAACAATTCAAAGTAGGTACTGAAGCATGCTGATGCCGAGCACAAAGAGCAATGCTTGCGGATCCTGAAACAGGGGATCTTGAGGAGTTTGAGGGCGTTGACTTTACCCTTGAAGATGAGGAGAGTGCCAAGGACGGTGAAGTATTATGTATTGATTGGTAACCTTTTTGTCTTGTATTTGGTAACATTCTGTCTTGCATTGAAAACATTATGTTTTCCTATTTGAACCATTCTGTCCTGTATATAATAACCATCCCGCCTTGTTTTCCCTAAAGAATATTTCAAATAAAAGAAAACATCATGCCAAGATAGTGAGACAGAATGTGTCGAGCTTTGTAACAACATGTGGTTAGATTTCTTACAAAATATTATATCACATGCCGCAGATTCAATATAACATAATGATTTAAACTTAGGCACATCATACGTTGTTTTTTGAGACATAATGTTTTCATCTTAAAATCATCGCGTAAGAAATCTTAAAGATATGGAATTCCAGTGTAAAGCTTACCCTAAACCTTAAAGCTTATCAGCGACAGAGGAGCTTTGATTTCCGCGAATAAATACTCTTCCGTCCCATTCATAGCGGCTCAGGTCTTGTGGAGATGGTTATATTTAATATAGGGTCATATTAGCGTTTAAAGTAAGGTAAATTAGTAATTTATGTGATGTGATTGTAATGAGTTTGAATTTGTTTTTAATTGATTTATTTATGTGTGATATGATGGTTGTGAGTTAAATTCGTTAATGTTAATTGATTGGAATTTTAATATGTTTATTTATTGATGTGATGTGATGGATGTAGGTTTGGTAATTAAATATTTAATTATTTCCTAAAAAGGAAATGTAACAATTGTAATGGGACGCACCAAAAAGGAAAGTGTGTCAGAATTAGTGGGAATAAGGGAGTAGTATTAATGTCTATCAATACAAATTGAAAAAGCTTATCGGGTATGTTTTCTTCTTCTGGTTAATTCACCGTTGGATTATCTTCAGGTACTTTGTTCAAATCAATATAATCCATTTCCTCCTCCTATTTTTGTTGTGTGAAATGATGATACCACAACCGTTTCCACCGGATGTTTTCTCTTCAGCCTTTTCTTCTCATCAATAATAAAAGTTTTTTTTTATTTTGCCTACTCATTGTGGTTATTTATGAGATAACTGGATCAACGTTCCAAATTAAAATCTGCATTATCATTACAAACTCTACGTACTCAAGCATATTCAGGAAAAAAATAATGACTTGCAGATTAAGAAAGACATTTTGGGAATCAGTCTGATTCTACCTCTGTTCCTTCGGTTTGAAGGAAGAAAAGATCCCAAAGAATCGATCTTTCTTTTAGTGGTTGCCGGGAAAAAAAACATATGTTGATAGAAAAAGCATTATTAATAGAAAGGCTCACAGCGCCTCTATTTGCCTTTATGACTTGCATATTGAGAAAAAGAAAAGAATATTTAGACTTAATTTTATATATTATTTAAATTGATGTTAGCAAGGAAAAAACACATTTATCCTAAGGCCTTCCCCAATGATGGGGAAGGTAGTGACATGGGCTACCTAAATAGTTTAAAGGAGAGGTATTTAACCAATGGAAAAATAAATTTGGAAAAGGATATTTATTGTAGGTAGTAAAATTGCTACCTGAGTATTTAAGGAAAGAGAGTGAGAGAGTGGGGGAATGGGGCCATGGTTTTTGGGATATTTGAGGAGAGAGAGTAAAGGAGTGGGGGAGGAGTGCTAGGGTTTTTGGGGTGTTTAATGTTTTTGTACTTTTATTATTTGGGGAGAGAGAGTGCGAATGATGCTTGCTAGCCCCTAAATACCTGTATTGAGAAATTTACCACTGGAGAGGGCCTAGGGCCTTCCTCAATGGGTGGGTATTTGATGACATGGATCAAATAATATACCCAATGGAGAGGAATTTAACCATTGTGAAGGAATGAAGCATTTCTTTGGGTAGCTGTTTTGCTACCTGGGTATTTCACCTTAAAGGTGTGCAAAGCAGGCTTTATCCTTTTTTGTCTTTTTTATAATAGCAATGCTTAGGTTATTTTATACTCCCTCCGTTTTTTTAAAAATGTTAATATTTGCATAGTAAACATTATTCATTGAGTAACTTTGATTCGACTTTTTAATACAGTTACTTAAGATACTTCCTGCATTCCATTTTTAATTGTCACGGACCCATATTTCACGCAATCCAATACATATTTTCAATCTTCAATAACTCAAATTGCGTACAAGTAAAAATTATGAACTTTGATATTCTAAATCTATGCGATTAGACGAATCTAGCAAGATCTCACTTGACTATTTTTTTTCCTATATAACTGTATTAAAAAGTCGAATCAGAGTTACTCAATGAACAGTAACAAAACTCCTACCGTATCAAATAAAAAGGAACGGAGGAAGTAAAACATAGTCAAATGAGATCATGTTAGATTCGTCTAATCATATAGTTTTATAATTTTTATTTTATAAAATTTGAAATATTACTCTTTAAAAATGTGTATTGGATTGCGTGAAAACAAGAAATGTTAAAATTTTTTGAATACGGAGGGAGTATATTTTAATTTATTTCTACCAATCAATTAATCTATATGCTCAAAATGCTAATCTATTTATTCAATATGTTAACATATATGTCCAAAATGTTAACATATGTATTGGGAAAAATACCAAAAAGGTGCCATAACTTTGCCCATTTTCCAATTTGGTGCCATAAGTTTTGAGTTTTCTAATTTGGTGCCTTAACTTTACTAATATTCTCTAAAATAGTCCCATCATGCCTTAATCTCCCATATTTACTGACGTAGTACGAGATTGGTGTAGATAATTAATTTAATTGTACCATGTAGGTGCCACGCAGGCATTGACTGAGTTTGACCTACAGATGATGACACTTTCTGACCCTATTTCTGATTTAAAGGTGTCCTTCGCACTCTGCAAGTACACACCAAATGGGCTAGAAAGTATGCACATGTGTAGATTAAACTCAGTCAATGCCTTAGTAACACCTAAATAGCACAATTAATTAATTAATTACATTAATCTCATGCCACGTAAGCAAATGTGGGTGATTAAGGCCTGATGGGACCGTTTTAGAGAACATTAGCAAAGTTATGACACCAAATTAGAAAACTCCAAACTTATGGCACCAAATTGAAAAATAGGCAAAGTTATGGCACCATTTTGATATTTTTTTCCCATATATATTCGAAATTTAAATATTCAAAATAATCATCTTAATTTCTAAAATATTAAATAATTAAAATAACTGGAAATATTAATTATTTATTTGTTATCGCTTAAATTCGGATAACAACAAATAGTAAGCCTCTTGCAGGCTAAGACGATAGAATTTGAATAAAAACTCTTTCGTTGGATTGCGCCTTCAAAAAAGTTAAGAACAATGAACAGGAAACTGGTTCCTTGCCCACTGTCAATTACAAGAACTGGAACTATCTAACGACTACGAACTACAAACTATGAACTACGAACTATGCTAATGCTAAAACTAGGATAAAATAAAAGAGAAGCTTCTGCTTGGTGTTGATTGTGTGTATCATCTGCCTCCTTGCTTGGTATTTATAAGAGGTAATGTAACCGCTTTAGGAGAACCGCTTGCCCCATGACCTAGGCCCTCTATCAACCGCCTTGTAGCTATTGGTGTTGGCGACTCCATCATATGCTCATGGTTCACCATCCTCCCTCTAAGCATACTAGACCCTCTAGTAACCGTCTGTAGTGTTGGATTGATTACCCTGCACTCTTCACCCTGAGGTCCCTTTAGTAACCGTCTGCAGTGTTGGATCGATCATTCTGCACCATTTACCCTGAGTCCATTGGGGTCTTAAATTTGACCATTTTGTATTTCTCACCCATAGGTAGGGCATTGGTCTTAATTTTACTATCAATCCACTACTCGGCCCTGGTCATGGCTCCTTTGTTCCTTCAATTGGTATAGCTCATGAATGCCATCTTTGCTCCGGGCCAACCTTAAACTTTTTATTCTTTTTTTTTTCTTTTTTTTTTTTTTTAATTTTTCACCATCAATTACTTTCATTAATTTTTTGGTGATAACATTTGCCCCCCTATTCAAATATTCAAAAAGCAAAACATAAACTTTTTGAATGTTTTGAATAATTTCTAGGCAAGTAATTTTGTTCATATTTTCTCAATCTTTAATTTTGTTTATTTCCCTTCTTCCCATCGGTTGAGTGGCCATAAATCTATTTGGCAATTTGCCATCTCGTTTTGTCTTTTCCTTTTCTTTTTTTTGACTATCTTGAGGGGCCATGAATTGGGCTAACATTCACGCATTTATTTCAACCAAAGGGCCTGTTGATCAATAAGAGTCTTTCCTCTCAGTAAAGTTTCGTCGACGACTTGCTAAGCAATCGACACTTAATTCTATCAAATATCCCAACCCTCTGTTTTCACGCTTCATTCTTCTTGATAGACAATGTCGTATATCATACTTCATATATTTATGTTTATTGCCATCAACCCATGGACAGACTTCATTGAATAATTATCAATCAACTCTATTAGCCATTTTCTCTCAACCCGTCGACAGTACTCTCAACCCATCGACAGTCAACTCTACTGACCCTTTTCTCGCAACCCATCGACGGGCAACGATCCGTCTAATTAGATTCCATAGAGGACCCGTCGACAGCTCCCTTGGCCATCGATCATTCTACTGGTCGACGGGTAATGTCTCTCTTGAATTCGTCTCCACCGATTGAGCAAGATCACCCATCCTATACCTTTCACCAATCGATTGGGCCTCTGTTGTTTGGCTAAAAGTTTCTAAGTATTCATCAACAGCAACCCTAGCTATCGACGGTTCCCTCTTTTACTCTTTTAATTCGTTGATTGCTTAACCCCTTCCACCAATCGACAGTCCAACCAGCCTTCGATTAAAATGATTCTTCATCTCTTTTCGGTTCTTTTCAAAACCCTAGGCCTTATCTAAGCTCTGCATCCGACGAAAAGAAGAACACTTTTTCGTTCTCTTCCGTCGTCTTCCATTACTCTCGCACTCCTTGGTTTTGGTTCGGTGTCGTCTTCGATCGGCGACGGTTTCCCATTTGCGTGTCGTAATCGGCTCGCTAGGAGTTGTCACTCATTTGTTAAACGCCGAACTTTCCGAATTGCAACAGGTAACACCCTCTTCTTTTTCCCTTTCTATCTGTTCGTGTGTTGCGGCAGTTGCTTTGCTTCTAATTTGTAACTCAACTAGCAGGTCATTTTCCTGTATTAGAATCCCATTTGTTGGAATTTGAAGTAAATGACAATCGTTGAGTAGCCAATCGCCGCAATCGCCGAGTACCACCCTTTCCGAATTCAAATTCCACCGCCACTGCTATTCAGGTATGGGCATCCTTTTTTCCACCACCTGATTTTGTCTCTTGCAACTCCCTAGTGAGATAATAACTTGATTTAAGGCCATATGACTTTAACCATTTGGCCTCATAAAATAAGACTGATTCAAAGTTCCATGGATTTGTGATAAGTGAAGGAAAAAAAAAAATGTTTTCGGTCCTTTGAATCTCATGATGCCTTGAGAGTTAGCTTTGTATTATGCATAAACTATCTGGCAACTAGCATCTTAAGCATTGAGTGGCTGAGTGCTGCCGCCAAGTGATTGATTTTTTATTTTTTTTTTAAACATCGGGTGCAAGTTGTTTAGCGTTTGCTTAATGGAAATTGACAGGCTTCATGATGTGCTTGTTGATGTTTATACTCAGTCTGAGAGACGTGGCTAGCCTTTTCTTTTTGACCATTGTCTTCTGCAATTTCTTTGGGAAGACTCTAATGAGATGCAGATTTAATTCTAGGCCATATGAATTTGATTAGTTAGTCTGGCTCTGCAATATATAATTAATTTATAGCCTCATAGAATATGCCAATGGCATGTCATCCCATTTGTTTACCAAATGAATAAATAATTCGTCCATTATCAAAACATTGAAAGTGTTTTGCTGTTAAACCATCCAAAGGCTTTATTTTGCTAATTTATTAGTCCATTGTTAATGAACAGTTGACTAGCCATGTGTTACCTCATTCTCTCTGGTGAACTAGGGCATGAATACACTCTATTTTGAGTATTTTCTCATTTGAGATCACCATGTAGAATAAGCTGAATTGGCCCCTTTGGTCAACAATAATCAATAGCGGACACATCGCTTTGTGTTTAATCAGTCCAACCACCATGGTCGGGCGGGAATAATTAATTATTGCTGATTTCAGTTATTGCAATCTCTACCAAATGACCTGAGAACTGGAAATCACATATAACCAAGTAATTGGCAATTAAATCACTGGCAATTTACATTAGTCATTGCCAATTTTATACCAGTAATTGGTAATTGATCTATTGGCAATTTACATTAGTAGTTGGCCATTTCTTTGATAGCCATGCTCAGTATCTTGTCTTTTTTCTTTTTTTTTTGTTACACCATATAGATGAAAGCCATTCTATATTTTCAAGTATTAAACTATACACGTTTTTTTGAATTGGTTTCCTTAATAATAATCCCATTTGATTTGATTATGCTTTACTGTATACGCATATGTATATCTTTTACATAACCAACCCGCTTAAACATGTTTTGTTGGGATGAACTTGCAGGTATGGTTGATGCTACCATTGCGCCAGATTTTCACCTTTTCCTTTCCTGATTGAGGTGGTCCCCCAGAAGTCGGCATATTTGCTCAATTTCTTCCTTCCATCCATTGGCCGGGTGCTTTTGAAGGCGTAAATTGTTTCCATCGATCGGTTGGCAAATAGACCTTTTTTTTTTAATTAGCCATTCGGTTGGCTATTGCATCGTGTTAACATGTAATCCTATGAAAGAACTTTTTTTTTTTTAATGCCCTTGTTACCATTTGTTGGTAACAAATTCAAGAAAATTTCTTACTACGAAGCCATAATTTGGCATTAGTTTTCTTTTAACAGAAAAATGACCCATCGACTGAGGGCCAATAATGAGCACTCATTTTCTTAAAACTCCATGCGATGGCTTGGCATGTTGTGGTAAAAAAATTTCTCAAGACCCATCAATTGGGTCATTGCTTGGCATCTCTCTCTCTCTCTTTTTTTTTTATTGGATGGCTTTTCTCATAATTTTATTTTATTTTTATTATTATGTAGGCATATGTTTTCCTTGGACAAATTTGGCCATGTCATCAGCTTATTCCTTAAGGCCCCAAGGATGCCCATATCTCAGAAGCATATGTTGCTCAATCTGGTTGATGAGACAATAACACTAATGTATTGTCGCCATCTTGTTCTTTAAAAAAGGTTTCCAAACGTATGGCCTTTGATGCAAGAGCCGACAAGTCTGGAATCTCGTGGGCAATTAACTGATCTTTGTATTTGGATGCCATATTCTTGACCACCATCCTAGTCAGTTCGCCCTCATCAAGGGCAGTTGAGCATCGTGACTTTAACCGCCGTACACGTTCTATGAACACTATAACTGGCTCTTTAGGCAATTGTTTGGTGTCCACTATGTCAATAACTGACACTGATGGGACTGGGCTAAAGAAGTGGGTGTGGAATGCCCCCTCCATATCTTCCCACGTTTTGAAGTGGCCGGGAGGTAAGTTGGCAAACCATGAAAATGCAGTCTTAGTTAGTGATAAGGAAAATAACTGCATTTTGTAGTAGGGGTTTCTCGCATTCTCTCCTAATTGGGCTGTAAACCGCCCAATATGCTCGATGGTAGACGAGTCATCCTCACCTGAGAAGGTGGAAAAATCGGGCACTCTAAAGCCCCTAGGAATAGGATAATCACGAGTGATGGCTTCAGGGTACGGCTTTTGGTAAGCCATTCGACCAGTTGGCTTTACATTCAGACCAAATTGAGTCCGTAGCATATCTGCCAGAACATCTGGATCAACCACGGGGCCTTGCTGAGGAGCTGGTTGATTGGGGTTAGGATTGACGCCATCAAGTGGTTGTCCTTCGTTTTGCATGTCGGGAGGATGAACATGCATCACCGGTGGGGTGAATTGAACGTTAGGAGCAGTAGAATTAACCATCGGTGGTCTCCAAGGCTCTGTCCCTAAATCACCCATCGGCCTGATTGAAGATGTATCAATTGGATAGTGATCCGCATCTCTGGGAACAAAGGCAGGTTGCCCCCCTAATGGGATGTTATTATGGTATGTTGCAACAGGTCTCCAAGGCCTAGCATTGCTAGACTCACGCCTATCAAAATTTTGGGAATACGTATTCCCTCCACCAACGGATGGTGTAAGACTAAGTGGGGGTGGTATGGATGGAACTTGTCCCGTAGGGGCATTAGTTGCCCAACTTGGGAAACTGCCCATGCCAAACGCATAGGGCCTAGGGGCATAAAAACCCTGATTTAGAGATGCCAATGCGGAAAGTTCATTCCTCATAGCCTGGAAGTGGCTATTTAGGCGGTTGTCCAATATTTCCCCAAGTTGGGTCATTAAGTTTGCTGGTATTAAATCCATTGGTGGATTTAAGCCAGTATTTTGCCCTGTTGTAGGCACTGTTGGAGTTACAGATGCAGGCGTATTGGTGGTGTTTTGAAGAGTAGACATGTTTGTCCGTGTTATAATTCGTGATCTTAACACCAATTGATCGAGATCTGCTAATTGATCTATCGTGGTTGATTGTTCAATCTCCCACTGTGGTCGCCAATTTGTTATCGCTTAAATTCGGATAACAACAAATAGTAAGCCTCTTGCAGGCTAAGACGATAGAATTTGAATAAAAACTCTTTCGTTGGATTGCGCCTTCAAAAAAGTTAAGAACAATGAACAGGAAACTGGTTCCTTGCCCACTGTCAATTACAAGAACTGGAACTATCTAACGACTACGAACTACAAACTATGAACTACGAACTATGCTAATGCTAAAACTAGGATAAAATAAAAGAGAAGCTTCTGCTTGGTGTTGATTGTGTGTATCATCTGCCTCCTTGCTTGGTATTTATAAGAGGTAATGTAACCGCTTTAGGAGAACCGCTTGCCCCATGACCTAGGCCCTCTATCAACCGCCTTGTAGCTATTGGTGTTGGCGACTCCATCATATGCTCATGGTTCACCATCCTCCCTCTAAGCATACTAGACCCTCTAGTAACCGTCTGTAGTGTTGGATTGATTACCCTGCACTCTTCACCCTGAGGTCCCTTTAGTAACCGTCTGCAGTGTTGGATCGATCATTCTGCACCATTTACCCTGAGTCCATTGGGGTCTTAAATTTGACCATTTTGTATTTCTCACCCATAGGTAGGGCATTGGTCTTAATTTTACTATCAATCCACTACTCGGCCCTGGTCATGGCTCCTTTGTTCCTTCAATTGGTATAGCTCATGAATGCCATCTTTGCTCCGGGCCAACCTTAAACTTTTTATTCTTTTTTTTTTTCTTTTTTTTTTTTTTTTAATTTTTCACCATCAATTACTTTCATTAATTTTTTGGTGATAACATTATTATTTAAAATTAAATAATTATGAGAGAGCGAAATCATCTGGCTGATAAATGGACGAAGAGTGATGCATTGGAAGAGTGTTGTAAGGAATAATGGTTTTAATGTTCGCTTCTCCCTGGTTACGGTGTAGAAGCTGCAACCATTGCTGTCGTTGCTGCTGTTACAAGAACTATTAGAGGACGAATTGAGAGTTGGGATTGCCTCTGTAACTCAAACAGTGTAGTGTTGTGTTTGCATTTGTTGTTGGGCCATGGTAGCCTATTGTTATGAATTAGGCTCATTATTGTTTCCTCTGTAATACCACAGTTTGACATTTTGATGAATGAAACAATTTTCTCCTAAAAAAACAAATAAATATTATAATTGATAATTAAAATATAGATGGTACATAAATAGAATAATAAGTGAGTCCCTTAAATACCTTTTTTTGGGGTATTATTGTTTTTTAAAGTATAAGTATTTAACTTTGAAGTGGTAACGTGACAGTGACAGCTAAATATTTGAAACGGGGAAGTTATGTTGCAGAAGGGCTAAGCATTAGATTTAAGATTGTGAAAAAGTCGATCTAGCAATCTCCAATAGCCAACACTATACTCAAACCCATTTTACAGTGAATGTCACATCAAACAGTAATTCATCTCCAACCATTTACACTAAACTCAAACTTAAAAGAATATTCTCTATATATTCTTTCTTATACAAACTTATTTATCTTTCCAATCATACCCAATCATACCCATCGTTTCTTATAAATTATACATTAACCCACACAGAT
>JAOANR010000014.1:12767916-12816161 GCA_030278955.1 Hygrophila difformis | reverse complement strand
GTTCTGGGGTGAAACACTGATGACAGTTGCTTACTTAGTTAATAAATCACCCAATGCCCCTTTAAATGGTAAATCTCCTGATTCTGTCTTTTTTGGTAAAACTGTTGATTATGAACATCTTAGAGTGTTTGGATGTTCAGCTTTTGTGCATACTAGTAATGATAAATTGGATCCTAGAACCAAGAAATGTATTTTTTTAGGTTATCCTGAGGGAACTAAGGGTTACAGGTTGTTTGATAGATCAGGGGGTGGTTTTAAAATCATTGTTAGTATGTTTTTTGAAAAAAGCTTTGTATGGACTAAAACAAGCACCTAGACAGTGGAACATTAAATTTGATAAATGCATGAAGGACATAGGTTTCACTAGATCTAAATTGATCATTGCTTGTACATGAAAGATGTGAAATCTGTGCCTATGTTCCTATTGCTTTATGTTGATGATATGTTGCTTGTTAGTCCTTGCATGAAAAGCATTGCTGAGGTTCAAAATTGTTTGAACAAGAGCTTTGACATGAAGAATTTAGGAGAAGCCAAATGCATTCTTGGAATGCATATAGTTAGGGATAGGGCTAATTCAACCCTACTCCTTAACCAGGTTGAGTATGTGAAAAAGGTTCTCTCTAGATTCAAGATGTCAAATGCTAAATCTGTTGGTTGTCCACTTGCTTCTCATTTCCTGTTGACTAAAGAACAATGTCCTAAAATGAATCTGAAATGAAAGATATGGAATCTGTCCCTTATGCGCATGCCATTGGGTCTGTTATGTATTTGATAATTTCTACTAGGCCTGATTTAGCTTATCCTATAAGTTGTTTGAGCAGATTTATGGCTAATCCTGGTAGACCACATTGGGAAGCTTTGAAATGGCTTTAGAGATACTTAATCAAGTCTATGCATTATTCTCTGTGTTTTTCTAAATGGCATGATGATATGTTTATGACTGGTTATGTAGACTCTAACTTTGCTAATGATAGGGATAGTAGGAAGTCTACTACATCCTATGTGTTCACTCTAGGTGGGTCTTGTGTGAGTTGGAAATCTCAATTGCAACCTGTTGTTGCCTTGTCCACTACAGAATCTGAATTCATTGCCATTACTGAAGCTTTTAAAGAGGGAATATGGTTTAGTGGTCTGATGCATGAACTAGGATTGAAAAATGAGATAACCACATATTTTGATAGCCACTCTGCGATTCAGTTAAGTAAACATCCTATTTTTCATGATAGGTCGAAACATATTAATGTTAAGTACCACTTCATTAGGGACAATGTTGAGTGTGAAAAACTGAAACTGGATAAAATTGCTTCTGATTTAATCCTGCTGATATGGGAACTATGTGTTTGCCTGCTGAGAAGTTGATGTCATGCATGAAAATCCTTCACTTTGACTTTGGTTGAAATATTCTGTTCTGATGCATGATTTACTGCTTTTATACTTTGTGTATACTGTTGGTAAGGGACTGGTAAGTGAAGGTACGATTAGGCGATGATGATATCGTCCCAATGAGCACACTCTTGGCAACACAGAAAATGGTCCAATGTGGAGAATGTTGAAGAATGGCCCAATTTTCTGTCTGGCCGAATGTCATACTACCGGCCCAAATTCTCTGGCCCATGAAGTGTGATGCTAAGGCCCATTTGCTGTCTCTTAAATAGCTCCCAGCCGTGCCCTACCTTGAAATAACCCAAATCCTTATTTTCCCAATTGCTGCGCCCCCATCTTTGCATAATGCTTCTCCTCTCATTTCTGTCCCCTTCTCCACAGCTCATAGTTAGATTTGTTCTTTCTTTGCTAGTGTGTGAGAGTTATTAAAGGGCCGAGAGGTGTGGGGATCTTCGGGGGTTGGGACGTCAGGCTTGGTGTCCGACGAGGGTTGTGTTATTCCCTCTCTTTTGTAGAGCCTCCTACCGATAGGGGTCACCGGAAAGAGGTTTCCGGTGAAGGGTTTGTATTGACGCAGTGGATGTTGAGGGCGGCATAAGGCGTGGATGTCGGCTGTGGTGGCTGGTGGTGGACGGCAGCAAGCTTTGAGGCCTTGGTGGTGGTCTTGGGCGCCGGACAGTGGTGGTGCTGCCTTGGGCCGTTTCTGTGATGGCTCCGGTTGAGGGGTAGCATTCATTTTGGGCTACGTGAGCCTAGAGTATACAGATCTAGTTAGATCTGTTTTGTATCTCTTCTCCCTTTTATTTATACTTGTTATATATTGTGTTCTACTAACATATTTTGTAGATCCGGACTAAAAGAGAAGGCCATTGGACAACTGGAGTGAAACAGAGGACGCAAAGCTTGAAGTTGTGAGATTTTGGCCAAGCCAAAATCTGTCCGACGAGGCCGAGAGCAGATCCGGCAAGACTGCAGCTCAATGGATGCTGTTCGGTTTTCTGTTTCATCTATGTTTTCTTATTTATGAGAGAATCATGTATTGGTGAGCTCAAAGCCTTGTAAATCTCATAGTTTGGTCTTTTGGGTTGTAATAGTTAGGTAAAACAGGGTACCGGAGTTACCCAACACATCCTAAGCTATATATTGCAATGTAACAAAGGTTCCCACCAATACAATGGCAGGACACAGGAAAAAATGTGATGCGGAGCAGACAGTCGAAGAAAGTAAAAGAAAAGCAAACTGAAGAACCCCCGAGTTACTGTCTTTGCTCCTTTAAAGCTGGTTATTCTGAATATGTTGAAACGGATCACACTACACCTGAAATTGCTGAATATTTTTACAGGTCAAAGATGATGAATCCCAAAATGTAAAATTCTGATGAAGTCGTCAAAGGGAGTTCTCAAATGCTTATTACATTTCCTGATTATATTTAGTCATTGAGAATTTGTCAGAACGATTTTTTAAGAACTTTAACTTGTCTGATCTTATAGAAAAGTGCAAAACAGATGGAATTCCGGTTTATGCAGGGTAAAATACCTGATAAAGTCATTGCCCACCGCTTTGCAGTACTCAAAGCTTTTCAAGAGGGAGGGAATGCCATGGATGTCAAAACGGACTGGGTTGAAATTCGACCATTGGAGATCAACTTTCAACAACACGGAGTCAATAAAAATTATCGAGTCCAAGAGTCTTGGACGAAATACTTTATCATCCAGCAACACCTGTCTATCATCTCTGAAGGTCTTCTACCATCAGCTCTTTATAGGACAAGCGGAAATTTCCCATGTATACTACAAAGCTTGCCGTCTAACGACCTCCTTTGTCGTATCTGAGGTTTCAAGACAAAATCCGAGACGTTGTTTCCGTATCTGGCACTACAAGAAAAATTACGTTTCACGATCGAAAAATGCTGTCGGCAACACCTAAATGCCGGGTCGTTTCGGGACTTCCCGGCCGCAGTACCGGTCGCATGTGGTGGTCGGGAATCTGGTGGTAGGTATTTCGCCGGCAACCAAAAAAATTGTCGTCGAGGACCTGCCGACCACACGTGGGTCGGCGAAATTGCGGTCGGTAATTCTCTTTCATGCAAAAAATATACTTAGGAGGGCTCGAACCCACCACATCAACTTCACCCAACCTTAACACTAGCCAAACCAGCTTAGCTAGCTCTCTAACCCCATCAATTACCTTCCGTTATGTGTCCTATATAGTACAACTTCCCAAATACTCCATGTTGTAAGGTTTTGCTGAAGAGAAGCCCTGAACCATGGTGTGCAAGGGATTCCCTTGCGTGTGTAACATCCTTGTACCCAACATTTTATGTTGTCATATGGAATGTGTTATATATAACCTATGTATATACATATAAATGTGTAAATTAGAACTAAATTAAAATATAAAATAAAAACTAAAATTATTAATTAAATAATAAAGAATTCATTATTAAATAAAATATAAAATAAAATTAATTAAATAAAAAAACTGAAATGAATGAATTAAATAAAATAATAAAATCATTCAAAAATTAAGATAAGAATACTATGAAGTCAAAATAAAAATTAAAAATAAAATTAATTAAATAAGTTATGAAATTCAATAAATAAATTAATATATATAAATAAATAATTAAATTATAAATTAAATAAATAATTAAATAGCTCAAATAAATAAATAATTTAATTATAAAAATAATCAAAGAAATATTTAATAAAAATATAAAATTAATAATAAAATAATGGAAAAAACTTTAGCGATCGTAATTTCGGTCGGTAAATTAATTTTTTTTAAAAATAAAACTAAAATAAAATTTGAAAAAAAATTTGCGACCGCAATTGAGGTCAGTAATACCGACCGCCTTTTTTGCGGTCAGTGTTTTGGTCGCCAAAAAACCCTTACGTAATAACGGATATATTTTTCCCGACCACAATTTCGGTCGGGAATGCGATCGGTAATAACGACCCGTATTTACTTGGTCGGTAATTGTGGTCGGGAATTAGCAAATTTCTTGTAGTGTGGGGTCCATTTCACTATATTAGCCCCCTTAATTTATTTGTCATTATTGGAGCACTTTAGTACTTTGTTTAGTTATTGCTTAATTATCTAGCTAGGGTTTGATAATTGTAATTAAGGCCAGGGGTATAAATACTCCTCCAGACCACCACTCTTCTCATATTTTGCTTGTATGAACATTTTTCCACTTGGAATTCAACTCAAAATATATCACTTGAGAGCTTGTGAATGGCTTTCATCAAGTGCCCAATGAGTTTGTCGAGTTTAGACTAACTACCTCCAAATCTTTCAAAGTGTTTGGTTGAAAGGTATTGAATTGTGTGATGGAATCGAATCGATTCAAGCCTCATTTTCATAGCTTCGAAGGTATCCTTTTCCATTTTTCTTGCATTTTTTTGTTTTACCCATTTTGCAACTTTAATCCAAGTTCAAGATCCATGGCACATAATAATTAATAACAACTCAAACTAAACATTGAACTTAAATAATAATTTAACTCCACTATTAATATTACAATAAAATCTATACACTATTTATTAAATTTAATACACAAAGCAATATATAGTTTCTAGAAGAATCAAAATAAACATTTTCCTAATTCCCTCATCTCTGTTACCAATAAAAATTAGTAACTCTAACGATCCTCATTCTAAGACATACTCTACTGATAATAATGTTGATAACATGCATCACTACAAGAAATTCGGGGAAGGTGACAAAAATGAAAGACTAATGTCGTTGCCTAAAATTTCGTCGTTTGACGGATTTCGTCGTCTTGTTCATTGCCTCATGCACCAGGTGACCAATATAATGACGAATGCCTTTCGTCGCCTTCCCGCAAAACTTTTGTAGTATTGATTGAGAAAATCTTGATGCACGGCCTATGAAAACAAATCATTAGCGTGACATAATCAATCTGTGTAAAAAATTAGAATTTTGTTTTTAATGATGTTTTTTAAGTTCTAATTTTTTTAAACTAGAATTTCGAAAAATTTGATCGAATTTAAAAAATTTCGGTCAAATTTTGGGTTTCAGTGAAACTTCGATGGATATTTTGTTGAAAGATATTGTATGTGAAATATCGCTCCGAGATGTTCCGAAACCCGAAATTTCGAGATTCAAGGATATTTAAAACAATGGATGTAATAGATTAATCCGACTTAATAGGATTAATGCATGGATAAAATAATCCTAACTACTTCAATAGCATTCATTATTCTTTGAATTAACTCATTTTTCGGTCCTTCTAAGATTATTAACCTTAATAATAACTCAAAGTGAATATATTCTTTATAAAATAATCTATTAAGGTTTGTTAGAAAGATAATTTGGGACAAGTTAACATGATTAATCCACCCAAGTAAACATGCCCATATATACTTTGTTGCGACATCCAGAAGGTGTTCACCCCTCATCAGGGATATATAGACAATGATTTCAAAAATCATTCAATCTTTAAACCAAACGAAAATGTTCTTCATACAAGAAAACAAAGCATTACATAATAAGATCATGCATGTAGACGGCTATTTGGGACAACCTTTTAAACCACTAGGAAATTCATTTCAACATTTAGAATGGTATTTTGAAAACATTCTCCAAAACAGTTTGAATGAATTCACAAACCCTCCCGAAGACTTTCTTAATGAGACAAATTTCAATTTAGGTTAGATCCCAAGAATCCTAATTGCTCAGATAGGATATCAATATCCTCTTCATCATCCAATCCAACAAATGTTTCAATCCCTTGATTTATAATCAAATCTTCCCAAAACCCCTCGTCAAGTTCCTTCCCTTTATCTTCAAAACCTATTTGCAATTCTTGCTGCATGCTGACGATATTGTTGAATCCACCGATGTCACAATGCTCTTGAGGTTCCACCTTAACGTCCTCAAAACCCCCAATCTTGAATTGCTTGAATTCTTCGATCCCATCACGGTCAATTACATTGGCATGAATATCAAGTGTACTATTTTGCCTTGCTTTCACCAATTCCTCAAGTTCATCAAAGTTTCTTGAATAATGTTCAATTTTCTTCCTTTTGTGTTTACATATCTCTTCTTGAATCTCCTTTCCTCTATCTTTATTTTGAGCCAATTGTTGTAAAAAAGCTGGATTTCTTACAACCCTCGCCATGAACGTCATTGTTTGTTGTTGTTTCATTTCTGTCCCTTTGAGCCTTTGCTCCAATGCTTGAAGATAAAGGTTTGTGGTTTCTTGTTGTTGTCGAAGTTTCACCAATTCCACCATTAAAACCTATGTCAAAGAGGATTGAATGACTAACAGATAAAAATATTTTTGCGTTTTTTGAATGAGGCTATAACAATACCAAATACCTGCTTGTCGCGCCTTAATCGTTCAAGTTCTGAGTCCAATCCATAGGTACCAACTTCAACACATAATTCTGAGCTTCCTTCACGATGAGAACGTGGATTATTTGATGCGATTTTTCTTCTTGTTATACCTTTCAAGAGATGTCTTTGACCTTTCAAAAAATTTCCATTCGCAAATTCCCATTTGTCTGGATCAACCTTGCGAAACCCCTGCAAAATGTACGAACAATTAAAACAACTCTAAAACCTTTTGAGAGTCTGGATCATGTGATGGTAAGATAATGATGAGGACAAGGGGATTGATTACTATCTAATTTAAACTGTTGCAAATGACCAACTTTTGATGCTATTTGGATAGCCATAATGTATGGACAATTTGCATTGCCAAAATATTCAAACTGAGGTAGCTAGTGAATACTTGCAATATTTTGAACTGATCAACTCCCTTTAATTTTTATTTTCTTTGCGAAAATGGTTTGTGATTTTCTGTGGCTTCGGTTAAAAAAAAGGTTTGTGATAATCAGTGGCGAAACTAGGAATCTCGATAAGAGGGGGCCGATTTGTTCCTATATATAGTTGGCCAAGAACTATTGGATTATAAGTTATGTTGGGAAAAAAACCAAAGGTTTAGCTTTATACTGAAAATAGCTCAAAATCCTATCTATACTACAGTAACTGCTAAATTTTTACTTCTAAACTCTAAATTCTAAACGCAACATTTAACTTTTCAAACCTCAAACTTTAAATTCTAATTTTTAACTCTATCACCAAATACTATTGCTCAAAACTATCTCAATTTAAAATTATTTTTCACCACTAATTTCAAACTTTAAACTCCAGTTATTTCCCAAACATAGCCTAAATAATTTGGGCTTCTTAAAATTTAAAATAACAAAATAATTAACTCATGGAGGATCATACTCATATAATATTACACTATATCTAACATATATAATACTATATACTATAGCATTTTTGGCAACATTTAAGGGGGGCCTTGGCCATTCCAATGGCAAGGGTAGTTTCGCCCCCGGTGATGATCAAACTAATGTCTGAACGTGTGACACTAACACCCTAGTCACCTGAGAAAAATGGATGAAGATCAATGAACAGAGAAGGGCTACGATCATTTGGTGTATACACTTGAGGACAAGGTGGGTCAATTGACCCACCAAAAAAAATAAAAATAAAATATTAATACTAATATTTTGATATAATTAGGAATTATGTGGTAATTTTAAGACAAGTATTGAGTAATTTGAATATGAATTTAATAGCATGTTGGTTGTTTTTATTATTAATACTAAAATGTTTATATATATATTTTAAGGGGTTCATAACTCTAATGGGGATTTATTCAATAATAAAGAGCCTGTAGCATTTCTTTTAGGCTCTTAAAATTTGAGTATTTTCAATCTAAATTTTAAAAAGTAATTAAAACTCTTAAGGTATTCCATCCAGGTTTTAATTTTTTTTATATATTTAATACAAATTTTAAAAAGTCTTAAAAATCTTTGAGTATTAAACAACCTAATGACTTCATCAATTTTAATGGATTCTTTTCAAAAAATATAATTATACAAGTTTTTTTCCCAACAAAAGTTTATACGGATTCTGTACAACATACAAAGTTAGCCAACTCTATGTGTAGTTTATGAATTTTCTAAGTGGGTGTTTGGATGTGCGTTATGAAATAGATTATCTGATTATTGCATTTCAAAATGCAAATAATCAGGTTTGTAGCACCATTTTTTAGCGGTTAAACTAATTATTTGCGTTTTGAAAACGCAATAATTAAATAATCTATTTTCCCGCCGCTTATCCAAACACCCTCTAAATATACCGATTTTTAAAAGTCTAAAAAAATGTAACAAAAATGTAATTAAATATATCTTCGTAAAGTTAGCTGCTCACTTTTTATGATATTTGACCTACCAATTAAAATATTCTAGATCCGCCACTGGCTACGATGATGGTTGATCATTACCAACCTTAAGGAAGAATTACATAAACATAAAACATCACAGTCATCGTTATGCTATATGTAAACTGATCCTATTAAACTAACATTTGAATACCATTTCCAAATTAAAGATTGAGTGACCTAGTCTGGAGACTTTTACCAATACTATATGGCACATATAATTGGAAAACTTGTACCAATCAAGGCTTCATCAAAGGCTGGAACTACTGGCCATCAATGTGACCATTATTTATAATACATTATAAATTTGTTTTATAATGTACTATTATATAGAAAAAAACATAAAAAATACATTACATTATATCAAACATTACAAAAACTCGTTCATCAAAAAAAAAAAAATTCATCCAAAAAAAAAAACATTACAAAAACTCCAAAAAAAATCAGAAAATATTCTAAAATACATCACATTCTATGTATTCTACATATGATAAATATCAAAATTTAGGGGAGTGTATTCAATCTAGAGTCTTTAGGATTTTTTTAGACTTTTAAAGTTGGGATATATTCAATTTAGATTTTAAAAAGTCTTTAAAAATCTAGGCGTATTCAATACAGATTTTAAAAAGTCTATAAAAATTTGGAGGTGTTCAACAGTCCATGAATATTAAATCTTTACATATTTTAATGGATTCTATTAAAAAATATAACTAAACAAAATCTCTCTAAACAATCCAAGATTTCTAAAAGTCAACCAGAGTCTAGCCAAACTCTACATGGAGTCTATCCAAAATCAATCAACTCTGCGTAAGTTATGGACTCTCTGAATCCACCAACTTTTTAAAATACATAAAACTCTGGATTGAATACACCCTCAGTATCATAACCGGGACGACTTTTTTAAGGGTATGGATTGTGTCCTCGATATGAATTTCATAAATGTGCTAACTTTTGTATGGACATTTCTTATTTTGGAAATGAATTAATCAATAATTAATGCAATATTATTACCATAAACATTCACCACAAGAAAAAATTAAATTAGTTTAGTTACTCAATTTGACAACTAAACCTTTTATGGGTTTGGGGTTGGAAATTGGAAGAATCAATTTTAAGTCTTCTTTTCGCTTTTATTCGACTTAATTATTTTAGTACACATATTTTGCTCTCTCCTAGCCATTTGAAAGGAAGTGAAAAAGTTCAGGCAGTTTTTTTTATTTTTTTATTTTTTATGAGCCATTGAAGGTCTGGGAAAAGGTGGTGGGAGCCCATGCCATACAAATTACAAAGGGAATAAAAGGGAGGGATATGAGGCTGGTAGAAATCGAACCTCCAATCTCCTGTTGGAAGTCAAGGACTTATTCACTTAGACTAATTCCCCATCCCAAAAAAGTTAAGGCAGTTGCTCCTATGTCATTGAACAGAAAATTCATGTGAACTATTGTTGGCTTATTTTGAGGAAATGATTATATTTTTCGATGAGTTAAAAATGAATACTATGTCAGAGTTGTCATATCCCTGTCTAAACTCAAAGTTTATACCAAGAAGCCAACCAAGAAAAAAGTTAAGTGAAGATGGTCCTAAATGCTTTTAATTTTCAACTTTAGGTCTTTAAACTTTTATATTGTTCACTTTTACTCTAAAAAACAAACAAAAAAAACATAATTCTATTATATTACTAATAAAATCTTCAAAATAATACAACTCCTACCAAAAGCTCTGCCAAAAAGATGGTTTGTTTTTTAGTAGGTCACATTGAGCCCAAGACTAATCCCCTCGAAGATCGGGTAGGCATTGAAGGATTGTCTCTCCCAAATATCGAAAAATATAAAAGTGAAGGGCCCAAGATGATAATGAGCATTGATAGTGGAATTGAGTAAAATATCTTTACCAAAATTGAAAATCAAAGTGATTTTTGAACAATATATACTACAAAATTAATTTCTTTGATTATTTTTTCATGGGCAGAGCATATTGTGTCGTTTTCTAAATATATTTTTTTAAGAGCCATTGAAGGGCTGGAAAGGGGTGGTGGGAGCCCATGCCACACAAATTACAAAGGGAACAAAGGGAGCGATAGGGGGCCGTGTGGGATTCGAACCCCAACCTATAAGCTGGGAGTCAGGGGACTTACTAGAGTAATTTATTTGATTCTAGGTATGCTAATTGATTTATGCCAGCCGAAATAAAATATAAATAGAGATTTCTTTACCAAAGAGGTCCCTCAACACCTCATACGTTCTTTTAGAGTACAAATGTATGTAGCCTTTAATTTAGCGATGCTTTTTTTCGAAGTTTCGCGGTTGCTAAAATACTTATAGTAGAAAATAAAATAGTGTCGACAAAATATAAATCTGGCGTTTAGTAACTCTTTTAGCGACACTTTCTAAGATATCTTAAAGCAACTTTTCTTTTCTTGATGTTTTAGAAAATTTCAGAATTTAGAGTTTAGGTTAATACACTATTAGTTTTAACAATCAAATTCAGTAGCTATCAAATATTTAACTACGGATTTAGCTAACAAATTCGTTAGCTATCAAATATTTAGCTACCGAGAAGATTCTCGGTAGCTACCAAAGTTTAGCTACCGAATTCTGTAGCTAATAAACTCTTTTGTTTTTTTTCTTGTAATTTCAGAATGGTTTTGAATACTTTTCAAACTAATTTCCTGGTGTGCCCTAATTGCTCTACCCAAATCTAATCAATCAGGGAGTAGAATAGAAAAAGAAAATGCTGACATATTGAATCCAAAGAGGAATGTAATGAACTTACATAAGTGTTGAGCTGTCGGACAAAGCTAGAGAAATTGCTGTGCTTGAAATACCTAGGAAGAAGATGGGTGGCAAAGGTGTGAGGATCCCACACAATGAAGCTGTTGTACGACATGCTCCAAGACACAACCCCGTCCGTTTGAGGATCATCCACCAGTTCGTATGTCTTGCTCAGGAATGGCACCACTGCCAATTCGAGAGGACCAATTCTCTCTTCATTGTTATTCATTCAAAAATATAACTAGCAAGGTTTTGTTCCTCTCACTGTTTGCAAAAAGAGTTCAAAATACTAATCTGATGATTCAGATATGGCACAGAAAGACCTAAAAATGGCCAAACAAGCTTTAAGAAATTGTCATACTGTGTAATATAGTAACTTATAAGGGACCCTTTTCCTTTTTTAGGAAAAAGAGTAGAAAGGCCAAAGGAGAATATTGAGCAAATTTAAACAGGGAAAATCATATGGGTTTGTAGACAACTCATGAGGCTACTGTTGGAATCATCTGTCACTTGAAATTGAAAGGGCTGTGATGAATTAAATAATCTGTATATACATTATTTTATTGGTTAAAAGTAAATGAAATTGTGGACAGGTGGAAAGCTAGTGATGATGAAGCAAGGAGGCTCAAATAAGACAGGATGAGATATTTTCATGTCCCCACAGTTTCTCCTTTTGGGAAGGAAGATTTGGACATGCCAAAGCTTGTCTTCTTTTAGCAATACTTTTTTTTTGGGGGGGTAAGCTTTTAATACTTATTTGAACACAAAACCCTGATAAGTATTTCTTTGAAAATATATACACATATAAATAATTAAATTGTGTATAGTGTATGTCGTGTCAAGCTAAGGTTGGGCACTTGAGCATTCTTGTTGAGAAATCCGAGTAGTCGGTTAAGCAGCATGACAAAGATTTGTCATTTGTGTGTGCTGTGCAAATTAAATTTTTTAAATTTTTTTGCATAACTTTAAATTAAATTAAATTTTAAATTTGAAATATAGAGTGGATTCCTCAACAGACATGTGATGTTATTTTCGCACTGTTCATAACTTTATTTAGAATATGCTATTAATAGAAGTATTCTTCTTATGGGTTGGAATAAGGTCTTTCCAAACTAGGCAAAAATTAAGAATGGTTGAATAAGGTCTATATTGCAAAACTCTCTCTCTTTTTTCGGTAAGCATCTATATTGCAAAACTAGGTCTGTTTTCGGAAATAATTTAATATTTAGATTCTAGAGTTCGAAATTTTAAGATAGTTGACATCACAAAAGACTCCCGAGAATTACACAAAACATCTCCTACATCACATATTATTTCATGACACAAGACATCTATCTCATCACACAAAACGCACAATTTCATCCATTACACAACACAATTCTCACATCACACACATAGTGGTTGCATATGCAGCCACAAGTACCTAATCTATTCTTATTTTAAGTGATCATATTTACGTATTTTAGTAAACTAATTTGAAATTGGAATTTAGAAATCAATATTTGAAAGTTAAAAGATAAATGGGTGCTATTTCCAAAGTTTAGCGGTTATAGGAAAATAATTGTTTGGTATTTTCAGTTTTGTAAGGAATTTTTATTGTTTCAAAAGTTAAATGGTAATCATAAACCGCTAAAATTTAAAATGCTATTAATTCTCAAAACGCAACCTTGGCAAAGGATGATGATTTAGCCCAAGTGATTAAGTTTTTTGACTTTCAATAGAAGATTGGAGGTTCGATTCCCCACCAGTCCCCTATCCCTCCCTTTCATTCCCTTTCCCAGGCCTTTAATGGTTCTTAAAAAAAAAAACGCAACCTGACAGGTTAATTTGCACAACGAAAAAGAATACGTGGTTAATGAAAATTTTAGTCACGCTTGTATTTTGCTAAAACTTGAGTACATATTTAAAATTGTGGCAAAACTCCTACCAACAATATCTCTAAAAGTGTCATTAACCCTAAAATTTAGATTTTCTACTATTCCTACAATATTTTTTTTCTACTTCTATTTCAAGAATCGCACTACCTACCAAACGCAGTTCACTTGAGTGATATGTGGCTCTGGCAGCTTAAGTAAATGTATCGGATTTGAGCTTTGCGTATGCAGAATTTCCCTTTAGGGAGGGAACCCTTCAATATCCACCAGATTCCTCGATGGATTAGTCTTGACCCAATTATGTGGCATGAGAATACCCGCTATATGCCACAAAAAATTGCACGACTACCTTTTTCTTTTGTCCCTTTACCCTCGATTTCAAATATCATACGTACCCTAGCTAGAAAATACTATATCATCACTCATCCGAATATATGTACGTAATTTCTTTTTTTGATAAGAAGAAAATTCATCTAATTGCTTAACAAAAAGTTTTTTTTTTTTGTATATCGGGTATCTCAGACCACATTGGGCCTAAGACTAATCAATCGAGGATTAATGGGTGTTGAAGGGTTTCCTCTCCCAAAAAAAAATTCTGCATACACAAAAACTCGAACCCAAGACCTTTGCTTAAGCTGCCAGAGCCCCATAACTCAGGCCAACTGCGTTTGCTCTTAACAAAAAAGTTAATCAATAAAAATAGTATATCATATCACTTTTAAAATTAATTACTTAAAAGCGAATCACCAACAAACCATATTTTTGGCAGAGTTTTTGGTAGGAGTTGTATTATTTTGAAGATTTTATAATTATAAGTAATATAATAGAATTATGTTAATTTTTTGTTCTTTTTTTTTTTTTTTCTTTTTGTCCTCATTATTAAAATACGCGAAAGGCTGAAAAATATGTCCTGCACTCAGACACAACATTAATTAATACAAATCTTTATTGTTGAAAAACAGAGAAAACCCTCCTATATTTGTAACCTTAATTTTAATTTTGGGGTCTTAATTTAATTTTAATTTTTATGCTATTTTCAGTTAATGGCATTTTGGCATTGTAGTTGATCGTAACAGGAAGTCTCTCCTACCTACGAAAAAGTGATGCAATATTTTATAATATTGTGCAATTGAACATCGTAGATCAGAAGCCTCCAATTCGTTTGCTTTACAAAAATATCTATAGGCTTGGAGAAAGATACAAGAAATATCTACGACACGATATAATAGAATAATATACACGGCTTACGTGTTACATATTTTATTTTAAATTTTGAATAAAATAATTTATATAATAGGCAATCGTGGCACTCTGCAGACGGGTGTACGTGGTCCACTCCCATAATGTAATTGAATTAAGTATATGTGGATTATTTTATTACAACCAATATTATTTTTTTTAAAGGAACAATTGTTTTGTTTTGGTGAGGCAATAAAGAAAAGTGCACAACATGAGAGAGTAAAGTGAAAATGATTCACTTTTTTCCAGAAACAGATGTCGAATGGGGAATTGTTTTAGTATTATTATATTTGTGAGTATGTGAAAAGGTATAGACAAAAACAAGTTATATAAATATTTTATTGATTTACATGGATGCTTTTATGTAGAAAGCAGTTGAGGTGTAAATTTGCCATTTTTTTTAATGGGGAATTACTAAATTTAGTTAATTTTTTATGAGAGCTGGTCGACTAGTCTTGGGCTAAATAGAAGGGGTGATTGACCGTAAATAAGAATAAAGGGTTTTCATAGGCCTAACACAAAATGAGGGTCTGAAAGGGTGTCTGGTTCACCAATGGCAGGAAAAGAAATCAACCTAGATAAGAATAAAGTCGGGTCAACCAAAAGTACAAAAATAATGAGGAAACAATGATATGGTCGACCGGAAGGTCAGGGTAGCAAAATTTAGAGACCCCGTGGGGGATTGGTCGACCAGATGGTGAAAATTATGCAAAGGTTTGCGCTTGTTAACTGAGGTGTGAAAGGAGTGCTTGACAAGCTAATGAAGTAAAAAATATGAACCACAATGAGGATGTTTGGCATCAGTGGCGGATCCAGTATTTTTTATTTGGTAAGTCAGATATTATGAAGAGTGATCGTCAACTTTAGGAAGATGTGTTCAATTAAAATTGTGTTATATTTTTTAAAGTTTTAAAAATGTGTTCAATTAAAATTGTGTTATATTTTTTAAAGTTTTAAAAATGTGTTCAATTAAAATTGTGTTATATTTTTTAAAGTTTTAAAAATCGGTGTGTTTAGAAAATTCTTAGACTTCACATAGAGTTGATTGATTTTATGTAAACTCCATGTTGTACACAATCCGTAGAAACCTTTATTGGAAAAAAAAGTTTTATATTTTTGTCGAAGAGAATCCATTAAAATTGATGGAGTATGAGTCATTAGGTTGTTAAATACCTAAAGATTTTTAAGACTTTTTAAATTTAGTATTAAATACTTCAAGATTTTTTAAAAACTTTTTAAAACCTAGATTCAATACTTAAGAGTTTTAAATACATTTTAAAATTTAGATTGAAAACACCAAATTTCAAGAGGCTAAAAAAATGGTATAGGCTCTTTGTTGAATATATCCCCATTAGAGTTATGAACCACTTAAATTATATTCATATATGTTATTTATCTTATCTTATACTTCCTCCCTTTTTTTTTGTTAGCTACGGTTTGACAAATGTTACTGTTCACTTAGATACTTTGACTTAAAGTTTTATCATGGTTATATAAGTTAAAATATAGTCAAGTGAGATCTTGTTAGATTAGTCTCGTCTTGTAGTTTTTAAATATTGAACTTTTAGAATTTTTACTTGTATCGAATTTGAGTTATTAATGGTTTAAAATGTGTATTGGACTGCATGTTTGGTGGGTTCGTAGCAATCTTTAAAAATAGAGGAAGTACATATATAAATAATAAAAACAGCCAACATGCTATTAAACTCCTACTCAAATTAATCAACATTTATCCAAAAATTACCACATAATTCCTAATTATATCGAATGTTTAGATTCTTGTTGGGCTTTCATGGGCATATTGGGCTTGGTCCAAGTGAGGAAGGTGGTTTGGGCCAAAGTTTGGATTGAGTTTTAAGTATTTATCAGGTTGATCTTGACTACTATGCCAAACATTGGCGAATCCATGTGCACACCTTCGGAAGCCAATATCACAACTCCAATTTGGACTAGATGAACAAGAAATGAGTTGGGCCCTACACAATTTGTTATCACCTCTAAAATGTTAGTAGCTACAAAATATACATACAAATCCAAATTGCAACTCCAATCATACAAACCTCAAGTGGAAGTCTTCCTCACGTCTCCCACCGCTGGCCAACTCCATCTTCTACCTCCAAGAATTACAACAGCAGCGCTGCTCACCAACTCCTAAACTGGAATACCCGAGAAACTCAATTCCGAGAAATTTAAATACAAGATTGAAGTATCGAATTAATTTCTCAAAACCGAAATGATTCCAAGAGAACGGAATAATTATTTTGGACTAGTAGGACTCGGAAATAATTTGTCGATAAGTTAACGATGGGAAATCAAACTCAAGTTTTGGATGGGTCGAAATGGATTAAAAGAGAGCAAAAAAAAGCCCAAAAATTATCCATGGACCGAGCCCAAAAGATTAAAAGCCCACACCAATTGGTTGATAGTGGATACAAATGGTGCAATGGATAACAACTCTTTAACACATTGAATGGATGAGAAGGGGATGTATGGAGTTAGTAGGTGCCATTTTCAAGGCCTGACTACCATAAAATCATCCCTAAGTCCCAAGGGGACATTAAGGCACCAATTAGAGGCTATAAACACCCCCTACCAACTCCAAAATCAATCCAAAAACACCACACAAACCTCACCTACAAAAATCAGAAACTTTTGATAGAGTTCTTGGGGGTTTGAAGGAGTTCTTCCATCGAAGGACTATTCCAACACATTCCACACTTCCAAGGCAGTAGGTAAGGATGTTAATTAGTTCTTAGGATGGCTTTTGGTTCAAAATTTTTGATAGAAAACTGAAGACCTTCATCATGTGTCTATCTAGCCTCTTCGGTGGAGTAGAGATCTTGTAGCAGTTCTTGGACACCATTGAAGGCTTCAATTCATGGATCTATCACCCCAAACATGTAAATATGTAAGTTAATGCCATACACACCCAAGGATGGATGTTTTAGTTGAGTAAATCTCGAAATCTAGATCCTTTTCTATCGAATACAAAATCCGTTAGAATAATTCCTTTTTGTCATGTTTCTGTTGTGTGACATTTTTGACTTGGATCCGTCCTTCTTTACGAAATCTTTCCTAAATAAAATTTGTTCCTAACACACTAAAGATGATGTCGGTATTTTTCATAATTTTTGGAGTCCGTTTGCCTTGTCAAAATTGATCTGTTTTTTTGTAAATAGTTGCTGTCAAATATATTCACAGTAGAGTCCGACCTTCTAGAGAGTTTTAGACCACTCTATGATTGTTTTCTCTCATTCAAATGTAAATGAAAGTTGTTTATATATGTGTCTAGTATGTCCCTATCGAATTTGGTGAATTTTGGAAGTGTCTTGTGAAAGCTATGAATTTATTTCTAACTGTGGCCTGAAATTCGCTGAAGAGGAGAAATTTTAAAACTAGGGTTTCTGAAATCGTGGTTTTTGGCCTAGAAGGAATTCTCGAATCGAAATGGCTATTTCCAATGAAAATGCTTATTTTTATGCTTCCTAGCTCCTGTGAATTTTTCAGAATTTTTAAAAATGATTTGCTATGTTTTCAAGTGTAAAATCGGATTCTGCTCATTTTTGGAAATAATGCTTCTAACTGCAAATCCCATGTTATGTTGTAACGACGATCTTTGAGTCGATTTCCGCTTCCGTTTTGAAAACTGTGAATCTGTAAATTTTCCATCTTCGTGTTGGTGAATTAAAGTTCGAATTTGGTATGGCGGGAATGAATCCGTTAAGTTAAATTATGAATTTTTGAAACTTTCTGATTTATGATCGAGTTGGATGATACGGAATACGTCTGTTTTGAGGCTGCTGCAGTTATATTGTGGCTTGTTGACATAAGAGCCCAAGCGTAAGGCTAGTGGACATAAGAGCCCTAGCAAAATATTGATTATGAAGCTTGTGGACATAAGAGCCCAAGCGTAAGGCTAGTGGACATAAGAGCCCTAGCGAATGGTGACTTGTGAGGCTAGTGGACATAAGAGCCCTAGCGAATGGTGATTTGTGAGGCTTGTGGACATAAGTGCCCAAGCGGAATATGGTGTCCTCGATCATATTGAAACCATGGTAAAAGAATGGAATTCTGGTTTATGCGAGTACAAGTATTTTATCCCGTGATTCTTAAATTCTCCGTACTTTAATAAATCCCTTTTTAAATAAATTGCTCTTCTAAAACTTCCAAATTTGTTGTGTTGTGTGTTAACTTACTCAGTACCGATGTACTGATAAATCCGTCGTCTCTATTTTTTTTTTTATTTTACAGATTTTGAAGAGTAGCGCACGACATTCATGTATGGGATTGAATTTTCCGAAGACTTATCGCAATTGTTTTTAAATAATAGTGTGCATACAACATGTCGGGACTACTGAGCAACACGCATACATCTTTACTAAGGCTCTTGATCGTGAGAGATTTGAGAAATTGAGAAGAGGTCTCGGCCTCTGCACCATCATCTAAATCATCCAAAATATGGAATAAGTTTTGTTCGTTTTTTTTTTTTGCAATTTCCATTAATAAAATATACTACTTATATTTTTAATTTTCTGAATATTTTATTTTTTTATTTTCATCTAATACTTTTATGGAAGAATTATTTTGCAGGCCATAATATGGCAGTTACCAAATATTATCCAAAATGGATTTTGAATTGTGATGTGACAGTTATCATTCCGAAAATGACCACATGCATCTTGATCAATCGGCGGAAATGGTTATTTGGCTTCCAAAATTCAAAAACATGATCCAATAGTTTATGTCAACCTTGATACTCTTTCCTAAATTCAAAATAGGGAAGTTTCCCTCAAATCACCCTCATATCTTCCTAAATTCGATTTTATTTCTCAAATACTTAAAGTGCTCTCTCATCTTCTCTCCACATATTCTGAAACCTTGATCAAATACATTGGGCGCAATTACTCGCTTTCTCTAGTTTTCTTTCAGATAAAAAATGGTGAGAACTCGCAGAAGCCAAAGCTCCAAGTCAAGGGATCCTACTCCTACACCTTCGAAAGGAAATGAAAAAGGGATGTTACAAGAGGAATCCTCGGCAAAAGGTCGGGCAACAGTTGTTCAAAAAGCGATCGAAGAACAAACGGTGTCGCAAACTCCAAGCATTGTGCATGTGCCATTCCAATCTTCATCTCCATCCACTGCCGGAGATAAGGGAGAAAAAGTGCAATCTACCGCTGGAACTCAGATTGTGGTTCATGACCCCTTGGATTTGCGCTCTGAAGTTGTTGCATCTACTGCTGCCAAGGGAAAAGAAGCGATGATGCCCAAATCGAAAGAAAAGGCCACTGCCAGAAAGAGGACTACAATTGGGATGCAAGTTGAAGCCGATATAAAAAAGGCTTTCGAACCACTGTATACCATCCTAGCGGCTCTTCCATCACTGGGTTCAGGTAAAGGATTTCCAATTTCATCTCCTTCTAATGTTGCTGCTACTATCCCAGAAAAAGCCTCCAATATGTCCACCAAAATGCCTAAGAAGGACACTCCAAGAAAGAAGAGCGGTGAACAACCAGTCTCAAAGGTTGTGTCGGAAACACTAACTCCACCTGTTGTGGCTCCTAAAGATCAACAGACCCCTGCTCACATTGTGCCTGCTGATATGCAAAAGAGTCCACAGAAGGTGTCGGGACCACTGACTGAACCAGTTGATGAAGATGAACTGGACTCTGACTACATTGAAGAGTCAGATGATGGTAGCTCTAGAGAAGAATCTTTGGTTGATATCAGTTTTGATGAGAAGAAGGATGCTGAGGATGAAATGACCGAGGAGATAGCTTGGAATGCGAGTCTGAAAAGGAAATCTTCCCTGAGAAAGGAACTTGAACCTTCTACCACTGAGAAGGAAAAAGAACCGTTATCCACTGTTGCTGAACAGGTTGATGAAGCTGACGAGTCGACAGATGAGTCAGAACCAGTTGATGAAGGAACTGCAGAACAAATTGAAGGGGAGCAACAAGAAGAACTTGATGAGGATAAATCTGAAGATCTTGGATCCAAGGACACTGAAAGTGATGAAGAATCCATGCATGATGATGACCTAGATGGGGATAAAGAAGAAGCTGATGAAGAATCTGAGAAAGTAGAGGAAGCTGAAAGTGAACAAGACAGAATGGATGTCGAGGAACCACTTGCTGATGACATCAAAACGCCAAGTCCACCCCCATCTCCAAGGCATTCACCAAAACTGTCCGAACCGAAAAAGCGGACGCGTTCTGGTCCAACAGAATCTTCCAAAGCGATTGCTTCTAAGAAAAGAAAGATTGTCGTATCTTCATCTGAGGATTATAGACCTGAAGTTATTGATGCTGAAAATGCAGTAAGCACCGAGATCTACTAAGAGGGATCTGAACAATATTTTGTCACAGTGTTGGAAAAGATGAAGGTACATCCAGAGATAAAATTTGCAGCAGAACGATATGAAGAGATGGGATGGCAACGATACCTGGAAGATAGATCCTTGCTTCTCTGGGCAACAGAGATAACGACGTATAAAGGAAAACTAGTTAGGCATTTTTATGAAACCTGAGCGAGGATGTTCAAAACAAGAAGGCGCCCTGGTTCGAGCTGAATGATGTTCATGGAGAACTGTTCGAACTGAAGGCAAGGGTACTCAACAAATTCCTTCAAGTACCCCGTCCATCATTCAAGTTTGTCTACTCTCCTTTTGCAAAGTTCAATAAGATCAAAATTGCTAAAGAACTCACTGATGAGCAAGGGAAAAAAATCCATGGTAAAGGGTTGAGTTCGGGTTCTTTAACCCAAAAGTTTTCTCTTCTTTACAAATTCTGTGCACATACCTATCCGAGGAGATTTCTGATTTCAAGCTGTCCGCATCCCTTACAAAGAAGAAGCCTGACATCCCTGGACCAGGAGGGAAAATTCGTTCAAAAGATGCTTTCACCTTAGTACATGAACAACTTGCTGATCATATCAATCATATGAAAGTGTTGGAAGTACAAGTTTGTACTAGACTTGGGAAGCTAAAAATTTGCTCAGACAACTCCTTGATGTCTGGTTTGATGAGGATAAAGACGAGGATGCCAATCCAGAGAAGGAAGAATCGAACAGTGACAATGACTCTGATGATGATGAAAATTCCTCCGAGGAATCTAATTGAAGTGCTCTTTTTGAGCATAATGTGCGCCAGATGGGGAGTTAAGTTGATGTAACTGTTGATCGTTCCTCTGGCATGCACTATAAAAAAGAGGGGGAGTTTGTTTTTTTGCTTCTGCTAGTAAAAAGGGTAACTCTATTTCGATTCGTTAGTTTTACTTTCTGTTTTTATGAACAGTTTGGACTACTTTTGTGAACTGGTTTCTAAATGTTGCACTATGGCCTATAATAATTAAACTCTGTTTTTTATGCTCATTATTTTTGCCATGTGCTGTTCTGATGTACATGCTCCTAGTTTGATAGGAAAATCTTTGTACGGAGCATTAGAATAGTTTGTCTTGAATGAGAATCTTTGTACTTGGTGGTTGGGAATACAAGGGATGTACTTCGTCACTTATGCTTTTGTTATTGTTCGACATCGATTTGATCAACTCATTTCTGGCCCACATTCTACCAAAAAGGGGGAGATTGTTGGGAACCAGTTTTGAGCAAATGTGTTCACAACCGATGTCTGAACTAGTTAGTCCGTCTCCCAACCGCGATCTTATCCAACAAACTAATTGAGGAAAGTGTAGCTAGCAGATCTGCATGGAAATATTCTCCAACGGCTAGTGAATCCTTGTCCGGATCATGTTCAAGAAAGAAGGAAATAAAATATTTTATTCCGAGAAACTCCATTCTAAAGAAAGTTGAATTATTGAAAGATTTCATTACCTTAGAATGGAGATGTTGATCACTTCAAAAATGTCGGTCGAGGATTGGATGTGCACGACTTCTAAACTATTCTTCCTTGTGTCATTGATCAAAATGAAATGAGTTAGAGCATTCCTTCATCGTGTTCAAGATCATAATCATTATGAAGGAATCATTCGATCAACACGTCCTTGGGTGACTTGATTGAGACTGTGCTGAAGTGACTTTGATTGAGTGTGGCGAAATCAATCAAAGCTTCCAAGGAGTCGTCGAAACACGAGCTTAAACGAAACAACTCTAAGAGGAGGACTTGCAAACAGGTTTCGTCGGGGAGACCTCACCAACTAGCGGGAGTTTTGGTCCAACAATTCAATCGCTTGGAGATTGGAGTTTGGCAAACTAATTCACTATTGTTTGGATCTTGGATCGAGTTAAACACATAGTGAAACCTCCTGGATTGGTATCCCCAGACGTAGGCTTAGGCCGAACTGGGTCAACAAATCTATGAGTTTGTTTATCTTTATTTCAGTTTATTTATCTTCCGCTGCTTATCAACTTTAAACTGAATAACGTGTCCATGAAAGGTGTTTGAACTAGTTTACAGAACCAATTTATAGGTTATCTCTCTAAACGGACCTAACAAGAACTATACAAATCTATAATCAAAATCTCAGAAATTTAAAAGGGGGTAAAAAAAAAGGAAAGGAAAAAGCAGAAGTATAGCTATGCAAGAAAACATGATTTAGAATTCCATTATTAAACCGAGGATTTGACTCAACAAATTGATTAAAGGGGGTGTATTGGATGGAGACTGCCAGATTTTTTGGATTCTTTAAATCTTGGTGTATTGAATCTAGATTTACAAAAGTCTTTTAAAATTTAGATGTATTGAATCCAGACTTTAAAAACTCATTAAAAATCTAGGGGTATCCTGTATGGATTTTAAAAAGTCAATAAAATTTTTTGGATATCCAAAAATCCACAGATTTTAATACTCTTTAGACTTTTCCTGATTTTGTCCCCAAAATATGAGAAACTCCCCAAAATCTCTACAATATAGTTGAGATTTCAAAAGTCTGTTCTCCGCAATAGTGGAGATGGTAAAAACAGGAGTGATTCGCCATATTTTTTCTGCAAAACTCTTCTTCAGCTCTTGATTGAAAGAATCTTGGGTTTGGCAGAGATCTCGCATCGACTCGGCTGTGGCAAAGCTCGACGTGGGCAGTGACCTGAGGTGTCCTTAAACGGTGGTCGAGGTCATCATGTTTGTTTTCCCTACCACCCTATTTTTTTATTTTCTTGAATGTGTTTTGCCATTTTCGGAGAGTAATTGAGAATAGTGTGAATTTCAGTTTTAGCATATTGGTAGAATTCTGCATTTCGTTGAAAAACTTTAGGTGTTCATACAAATGTTTGCACTTTAGGTGTTTGTAGAAATGTTTCATTGACACATTAACATAATTATTTTTCGGGTGAATAACATTAACATAATTATTGATTTGTTGAATATTAATACTTTGCTGCAAGGTTTGATTTTCTTTTTATTTATGCTTGGTATTGTTGCCATCTCTTGCTGCTCCTTGGTACAATAAGTCATCTGACCGTAAATTAAATAGAGTTTATTCGGAGATAGTAACATGAAATTTAAACATTTTTCTTCACTTATTTTGTGTAAAGTAGTATGTTGAGCAGTTTTCCCTATGAGTGTCAAGTAAAGATTATTCTTGTCATTAGCACTTGTTTAGATGGTTCTGATGTGTTGTCATTTGCTGATTGTGAACTAACAATTTCTTTATGCAATCAGAATGTCAAGACACAGTGGCGGATCATCTGTCAATGATAAATATTACTTGGTTGTGCTGGTTTTCCTTATCTTTTGAAAACTTTTTTGATATAAGTTGTTTCATTTTATAAATAATCACAATTCACAGTGGATAGTGTTTGTATTTTCCTCCCATGAACCGCTTCATGGTTCTGTGCAAATAGTAAATTAGCCATATTCTGGTTGACTAGACTCATGGCCCACTTTCATATTTTTGGTGTGATATGATTTACCATGCATGATTTATTATTTAGTAATTTTTTGTTGATTATTTGACCAATCATAACACTTGTTTCTTTGTCGTTATGTGACAGGACTTTTGGTTGCAACACCTGTCATCCTGATTTTCTTAACTTTTCTTATCTTTTTCATTTTTAAGTGTGTATGTGTGCAATCAAGCTGCATTATGTTTTATTCAAAATTTAACAAACTTTTTTGATGATCTGAAACAAGGTACCTATTTCACTTGGTTTTTCATTGTCACCATGTTTCTATTGTTGACTTGTTTTATATGCAGCATGGAAAAATGATGAAATATTGGAAGAAGAGATAGAAGAAGAGACGAAAGAAGAAATAGATGACAATTTGCACTGTTGATGTTGGCAATTAAGGCTATGATGCTTTATTAGAAAATGTTGCTATGGTGCCTCGGCGTATTGAACATTCTTTAAATATGAGAGTAATGATTTTAATGATATTTGTATATGTATTGTATATTTTTTTATAACTAGTGAATTTTTGGTATTTTTTCTAAATAATTTTGATAACTTATACTATGCACACAGGCGTGTTTCATATATATTTGTATAAATAGTTCTAGTGCCGTGTATATGAAAATTACGTAAATTAATAAATTAAAAAAAGAAAGGAAAAAAACAAGAAAAGAAAAGGCAATCCACAATCCATAGAAATCTAAAGAATTCAATAAAAAAAAGTCCATCAAAGTCTACATAGAGTCTGTAAAAAGTCAAGCAACTCTATGGATTTAAAGAATTCATAGACTTTCCCAAATCCAAAAAAAAATGTCAAAGTCTCAATCCAATACATCCCGTAAGATTCCAATGAAAAAAATAATTGCATTTCTTGAAAAAAAAAGAGAGAGAAACATTAGTAGCAATAATTGAACTGCAAATGATATTTTGTAGCTCTAAAACCTCAACAGTGTCAGAAGGCATAAAATTTTGAAATGAATGAGTTATGGACATTGTCAAAGCCTTTTTGTGACACAATATAGAAGGATAAAAACAAAATAAGAATAATTTGAAAGTAATGCTCTGGTTCTCACTGTAAAAAACACGCAGATAGCTCAATTCAGGATCATCATCCCCAGCTAATACCAAATATTTACTGGAATTGAGGTATATAATTTCTACAAAATTGTTAAAGAAATTTCGAAATCACTCACCCCACAGACTCGCGATCGGGAAGATATAAAACCAACAAACTTTATGGGAAGGTAATTGTTAGGTCTGCTCATTTAATGAGTTTGACCAAGAAGAAGGCCATAGTGGCCTGACATCAAATTAAAAAAAAAAGGAGTGCATTCATTTATCAATTACGGGTAGATGGCATAATAATTGAAGGGCAGTGAGAGAGGAGGATAGGAGTGAGCTGCAAAAATAATTGAGAACGGAGGCAGAACGAAAACAGAGAAAGAAAAACCAAGAAAATAGAAGGAAGAAAAGAGGAAGAAGAAGGCCTATCCTTCAATCCGTTCGGCAGAAAAATTCACATCTTTGGTGAAATCCTTTCTCTTACACCCCTCTTATTGTTAGCCTAGAATTGTGTACTAGAAGTACATATATTTGGGGAATTCTCTGCCTATGATTATTGTTGTTGATTAGCCAAGATTAGTGAAAATCTTGATGTTTGTTAGTGAACCTCTAGGCATATGCTAGAGAGAAACATTGGTGTACCCATTATTTGATATATTGGAGATTTGAGATGGTGGCGACTGGCCCGTGGTTTTTACCTTAATTTTGAAGGGTTTTCCACGTATAAATATTGGTGTCGATTTACTGCTTTATAGTTGCTTTGGTTGATTTGGTGTTGTTGGCTAGATTGCATCTGTTGGAAACTCATTTGACACACAGGGATAGACTGTTTTGGATATTTGTATTGTTTTGGTATTTCTGGTAATCCCATAGGTTCCGCATCACATTTTTCCCAACAAACTGGTATCAGAGCGAAAGTTGGGTTGTGGAAGTATTGAAAGTATATCTGTGTGTTGAAATGAATGCGCAAAATTCCTTTGGAATGATGAAATTAAATTCAGGGAATTATGCTATTTGGAAAAGAAAGATGCTTGACTTACTTTATTGCAAAGGCTTATTTAAGCCGGTGTTAGGAAAAGAAAACCCAAATGATGTGAGTGATGACGCTTAGGGAGTGTTGCACATGAAAGCTTCTGCTACCATTAGGCAATGGGTAGATCCCAATATATTTCATCACATTGCAGAGGAAACCAAAGCAGATTTATTGTGGAAAAAGTTAGAGGCACTTTATGAGAAAAATACCTTAAGGAACAAAGCATTGCTCATTAGAAGACTAGTGAATTTGAAGTTCAGGGATGAAAAAAGTATGACAGAGCATACCAGTGATTTTGTGGGATTAGTGTATCAGTTAGCTGGGATGAAATTAAATCTTGAGGATGAGTTACAGTCACTGCTACTTCTGGGGTCTCTACCGGATAGTTTGGAAACACTAGTGGTCTCGTTGAGTACTTCAGCACCAGGTGGATCACTAACCATGGAGATGGTTAAGGACGGTTTACTCAATGAAGAGGCAAGAAGAAAAGAAAAGGGTGAATCTTCTTCAGATGTTCTAGTTTCTCAGAAACCAGTGAGACGGGTAAGAAGTAAGAGTAGAAATCCACAAGGGCATGATAAGCATTATATACAAGAGGAAGGTCTAAGAACAGAAAAGATATTAGATGTTATCACTGCGACAAGCCGGGTCACATGAAGAAAGAGTGCAGGATCTTGAAAAAGGAAATTGCAGAAGGCAAGAAAGAAGAAAAAGAGACTAATGCAGTTAACCACAATAGTGATGCATTTATTGTCTTAGATGACAGTTGTGTTAGTCTAGTGTGTCAGGACAGTGATTAGGTGATTCATTCTGACGCATCATTCCATGTTACATCTCATGGTGATTTCTTTAGTTCGTACTCTTCTGGTGATTTTGGCAGTGTCAAGATGGGAAACAGTGGTGTTTCAAAGATTGTGGGCATTGGAGAGATTTGTTTGTAGACAAATCTTGGTACCAAATTAATACTCAAGGATGTGAGACGTGTTCCAGATATTCGTCTCAATTTGATCTCAACTGGAAAATTAGATGATGATGGTTTCTGCAACTACTTAGGTGAAAGTAAATGGAAGCTCACCAAAGGGTCTTTGATAGTTGCAAAAGGAAATAAAGTGAGCACACTCTATGTTATGCAAGCAAAGTTATGCAAATGGGAGACAAATGTTATTCAGAAAGGTGTCAGCATTGACCTTTGGCATAAGAGACTTGGCCATGTGAGTGAGAAGAGCTTACAGACTCTCTCAAGGAAGCAATGTCTACCGAATTTGCAAGGTACATCTCTGCAAATTTGTCTTGATTATATTGCTGGTAAAACTTATAGAGTTTCATTCCATACTTATCCTCCACATAGAAAGTCTGGTGTACTTGATTTGATTCATACTGATGTTTGTTTTATGCGAGATAAATCTCTTGGAGGTTCTGTCTAGTTTGTTATATTTATTGATGACCACTCAAGGAAAGTGTGGGCCACTGCTTTGAAAATCAAGGATCAGGTTTTTGATGTCTTCAAAGAGTTTCATGCCAGGGTTGAAAGGGAAACAAGAAAGAAGCTGAAGGCAGTCAGAGCAGATGGTGAATACAGAGGGTCGTTTGAGAGTTATTGCAGAACTTATGGTATGAGGCTTGAAAAGACTCCAGCTAAGACACCACAGCTGAATGGTGTTGCTGAAAGGATGAACATGACAATTGAGGAAAGGATCAGGTGTATGTTGTTGAATGCAAAGCTTCCCAAAAGCTTTTGGGGGTAGGCTATGCAGACTGCAGTTGATTTGATAAATCTTTCTCCAAGCACTGCTCCTGATGGTGATGTTCCCAACAGAGTTTGAAGTGGGAAAGATGTTTTCTATGAATACTTGAGAGTGTTTGTCTACAGAGCTTTTGTTCATGTTCCTAAAGATTAGAGGTCGAAAAGCTTGATGATAAGGCCAAAGAATGCATCTTCTTGGGTTATGGTCATGAAGAACTTGGTTACAGGTTATGGGATCCAGTTAGCAAGAAAATTGTGAGAAGCAGAGATGTTGTATTTCTTGAAGATCAGTTTGGGGATGATGTCAGCAAAGATAAGAGTCCCAGTTCCTTTGCAGAGATTCCAGTCAGATTGGATCCAGTTCATTCTCCTTTAATAGGTCATGATCACGGGGGAGACACACGACAAGAAGGTGGTTATAATGTTGATGAAGAGACTACAACTGATGATGTTGATCCAGTTGGAGAAGTACCATAACCACCACAACCAGTTGAGCGCCAACCATCAAAGAGATATAACACCAGTGAGTATGTGATGCTTACAGATGGAAATGAACCTGAAAGCTATGAAGAAGCCATTGGTCATGAAGCCAAGAATGAGTGGTTGAAAGCTATGCAAGATGAGATGAAGTCTTTAAAAGATAACCAGACTTATGAGTTGGTAAAACTACTCGAAGGTAAGAAAGCACTCAAGAACAGGTGGGTTTACTGGTTGAAGACTTCATAAAATAGCTCACAACCAAGGTACAAAGCAAGGTTGATTGTGAAAGGTTTTGGTCAAAAGAAAGGTGTTGATTTTGAAGAAATATTTTCTCCAGTTGTGAAGATGAGCTCCATCAGAGTTGTTCTTGGTCTGGCTGCCCGTTTGAATTTGGAAAATGAGCAAATTGATGTGAAAACTACATTCCTTCATAGTGATCTAGATGAGGAAATTACATTGGAACAACCTCAAGGTTTTGAAGTCAAAGGCAAAAAGAACTTGGTTTGTAAGCTTAAGAAGAGCTTGTATGGGTTAAAACAAGCTCCGAGGCAATGGTACAAAAAGTTTGATTCATTCATGATGGGTTAAGGTTATACCAGAACATTGTCTGATCACTGTGTGTTTGTGAAAAGGTATTCTGATGATGATTACATTATCCTATTGCTATATGTAGATGATATGTTGATTGTTGGCCATGATGCTAGCAAGATTGAGAAGTTAAAGAGAGAATTGGATAAGTCTTTTGCAAAGAAAGACTTAGGCCCTGCTAAACAGATACTTGGCATGAAGATAACCCGAGACAGGAAGAATGGTAAACTTTGGCTATCTCAGGAACGCTACGTTGAGCTGTGCTTGAGAGGTTCAAAATGAGCAAGGCAAAGACAATATCTTCTCCACTTGCAAGTCACTTCAAACGTTCAGTTAAATAGTGTCCTACAAGTGAGAAAGAAAAACAAGAGATGAGCAAAGTTCCTTATGCATCAGCAGTTGGTAGCTTGATGTATGCTATGGTCTGCACAAAACCAGATATAGCTCATGCAGTTGGAGTAGTGAGCCGGTTTCTCTCTAATCCCGGAAAAGAGCATTGGGTTGCAGTGAAATGGATTCTCAGATACTTGAGAGGTACTTCCAGTGTATGTTTATGCTTTGGTACTAATGAGTCTACTCTGGTTGGATATACAGATTCAGATATGGCAGGTGATGTCGATTCCAGGAAGTCCACATCGGGGTTCTTGATAACTTATGCAGGGGGAGCCGTTTCTTGGCAATCAAGATTGCAAAAGTGTGTTGCTTTGTCTAGTACTGAAGCTAAATATATTGCCATCACAGAAGCTTGCAAAGAAGTTTTGTGGATGAAGAAATTGTTGGAAGAGCTTGGCATTGATCAAGAGAAGTGGATTGTTTACAGTGACAGTCAAAGTGCAATCCATCTATCTAAGAACTCGAGTTTCCATTCAAGATCCAAGCATATCGATTACAGGTTTCATTGGATTCGTGATGTGCTTGAGGACAAACAGTTGAGTTTGGAGAAGATCCACACAAGTGAGAATTCAGCAGACATGTTTACCAAGTCTCTGCCGAAAGTGAAGTTCGAAGCATGTAGGCGAGGAGCGGGCTTGGTAGAGCCCAGAAAATTAGCAGACGGAGGAGAATTGTTAGGTCTACAATTTTTAATGAGTTTGACCAAGAATAAGGCCATATTGGCCTGACATCAATTTTTTTTTTTAAAAAAAAAGAGTGCATTCATTTATCAATTACGAGTAGATGGCATAATAATTGAAGGGCAGTGAAAGAAGAGGATAGGAGTGAGCTGCAAATAATTGAGAACAGAGGCAGAACGAAAACAGAGAAAGAAAAGCGAGGAAAGAGAAGGAAGAAAAGAGAAAGAAGAAGGTCGATCCTTCAATCCGTCCGGCAGAAAAATTCACATCTTTGGTGAAATCCTTTCTCTTACACGTCTCTTGTCTTTAGCCTAGAATTGTGTTCTATAAGTACAGATATTTGAGGAATTCTCCGCCTATGATTAATGTTGTTGATTAGTCAAGATTAGTGAAAATCTTGATGTTTGTTAGTGAACCTCTAGGCATATGCTAGAGAAAAATATTGTTGTACCCATTATTTAATATAATGGAGATTTGAGATGGTGGCGACTGGCCCATGATTTTTACCTTCATTCTGAAGGGTTTTCCACGTATAAATATTGGTGTCGATTTACTGCTTTATAGTTGCTTTGGTTGATTTGGTGTTGTTGGCTTGATTTCATCTGTTGGAAACTCATTTGGCATACAAAGAGATACTGTTTTGGATATTTGTATTGTTTTGGTATTTCTGGTGATCTCACAGGTTCCGCACCATACTTTTCCCAACAGTAATAAAGTATTTCATATTACCTTTGTACAAGAATTCGTTGTCAAAAGGGAAAATTGAAGTAGTGTGTTTCAATCTGACAATGTCGACGGCAGATGAAGAGTTTCAGGCGCAGTGGTGAGTGGACGCTAATGCAATCTGGGCTGAGCTGAGGGCGGTGAGCGGTGAAAGAAATTATAGTGATTAAGGGTTCGTAAGTATAGCGAGGGTTAGGTTCAATTTAAAAGTTAGGATTCTTAATTGGTATGAAAAAAAATGAGGAGCCATGTCAAAGAACGTGGTCATTCTGAAAAAGCTACCAAGAATATGTGATATGATGTGGACAAATGGAAGAGACAAAGACAATGAGTCACGTATCTTGCCAGAATATGAAATTGGAGAAAGGACCTTGTAATTGTTGAGGCCTTTCAATCTGCATTGGAAGAGCAAAAAATGACCGCTATATCATTTAAATTTTTTTTTGGATGAGTCGAAGTCAGGAAATAATTCTACAACATAAATTTGAATATTGTATGTTAGGTGGGGGAAATAATTCTACAACATAAATTGTGCATATATAAATAGAAACATATTTTAGAAAATACTGTACCAATTCGTTTCATAAAGAAAATTTAAAGTATAATTGATTTGCTTCCTTAAGACCAACTCCAACCAAATTGCAAAACAAAAAAAAAAAATGGTGATTCCCCCCCTCAAAGCGAGCTGCAAACAGAGACACAAAATGCGTTTCTGGGGAGGTTGCCGACAAGGCAAACGCAAAGAGAAATTTTATTTAATTTCAATACCTTAATTTTCCTCTTTTTATTTTCAATCTTTTACTTATTGAATTTTAATCCTTCCCCAAAAAAAACTGATGATATATATATATATATAAATTATATAAAATTTAATTTGATAGAATAGAGTATGGTACTGTAATGCCGTAGAATTTTTGAGATTCTATTAATTTCATTTTACCATATGTTTAATTTAAGTTAAACTTTAGTTTTATTTTTAATTTTATTTAAATACACAAAACTATTCTTAATATACATGGGTAATTTACTTAATTTTTAACAATTAATATATATTAATATTTAATTAGTAATTTTTATTAATTACTTTGTTTAAATTTTACATAGGGATGAAATTGTAAATTCTTTAAATATAATGGTAATATATGAAAGTGTATAAAGTAGTAAAAAGAGAATATTCTATGAAATATTCTTTCGGGTTTGAGTTTTGTGTTTTTGATTGGAGGTAAAATACTTTTTAATATGACATTTACTGCAATTTTGTTTTTGTTTAATGTTTACATTTGGAGATGGCCGAAAAATTTTAAGGATGGAATTTATTGTGGCTTTGGTGTAAGTTTTTTTCAAAATGTGTTCAATTGATGTATTATTTACTTTATATTTATTTGTAGTGAGATATGTGAGCATGCTTCTAATTTTTTTATCCAGAAATTACCGAGAAGAGTAATTAATTTCATGGATTTGGAGAATTTAAATGATCGTCCCACTTTGTCAAAATTGTCATGCCACATTAACGGAGGTTGGTGGAAAATTTGACAATTGCACAATTTCTGTACAACTTTCGGCTGAAATGGTGTGCTACTCGTTCCTATAAATACCCTGCATTTCATTTGTAAAGGACACCCCAGCAACAAAGCAGAGAGCAAAAGCAAAGCAGCTTGTCTGCCTTTGAAAGTCCCTTCCCAGTGTAGTTTATATTTTAGCCTTTGTGAGTCTTTCTCGTTGAGAGAGTTTTGCGGTATAAGATTATTTCCTATAGCCTTTTGTAATATTATTTCTCCCTCATATTGGAATAATAATTCGGTGGGGCCCGGAGGACGTAGGCATATTTGTGCCGAACCTCGTTAAATCTTTGTATTCAATTTATTGTTTAATTAATAGCTCTATTATTCAGGTATAATTTTGGTGGAAACTAACCCAATTTACATAACAATTGGTATCAGAGCCTTGGTCGCATAGTATGCTCTGTGGTCACAGCTAAGCTGATCTGCCACATCAGAAAAGCATCTCAGTTGAGCTACCGTTTGTGAGCTATTAATTAAACTTTGAAGCAGAAATGGCGGATAGGTCTGGTGAAACGTCAACTATAGATTCGAAGCCGTTGGTGACATCGTCATCACGGACGATGGTTTCAAATGCCAAATTTGACGTCGAAAAATTCGACGGTACCAATAATTTCTGTATGTGGCAGTGAGAGGTGTTGGACATCTTGTACCAGCAGGAGCTGGATGGGGCACTTGAAGAAACCAAACCAGATGGTGCTGATGATAAAGACTGGACACGGATCAACCGCCTTGCGTGTGGTACAATTCGGCTATGTCCCTCAAAGGAGCAGAAGTATCCGCTTATGAGAGAGACGATGGCGCACAGACTGTGGAAAGAACTGGAGGATAAATCTATGAAAAAGAGCACGGAGAACCCTAATCTGCATCGCCTCCCCCCTTCATCCTACCAGATCGTGTCCATCAAGAACCCTGATCAGCGCCTCCTCCTTCATTGTCCCTCGCGTCTTCCTCGTCTTCCTTAAGAAACCTAACCAGCGCCGCCTCCTTCATCGTCCATCCCGGCTCCCTCAAGAACCGTAATCAGCGCTGCCCTCTTCTATTACCGTTCTCGATGATATTAAAATTATTTTTGGGTTTTTTAAATCTCATCTGGTATACGGATCTGATGCTTCCACCACTTTTCTCCTATATTTGCTGCAAAGATTTTATATACCAGAAAATATACGTGTGCAGAAAGGTATGGGTGATGCACCCTGAGAAACCACATTTAAATAAGCTTAAATTATGATAAAAAGAACCTAAATTGCATGTATGAGATCCTATTTTATTGCTTTTTAGTGTACATTTCATGTGTTTTGTAAATATTAATAAGACTGCTTAATTTGAGCTTATTTGAGCTCAATTTACCTTGTTTTATGCTTTTTAATAAGACTTTGGCAATTCTAAGACATTGCAATGATGTTTCAGGCATTAAAAATGAAGAAAGAAGATGTTCGGAGGTCAAAGGATGCAAAATTCGGAATTTTCAACACTGGAAGGCTCCAGAATGCGCCACTTCAGCATGGCGGCGCATAAAAATGCTCTCCAGCGCCATTTTATGCGCCACATCAACACTTGGAGAAATTTCGGATGGAAAAGCTTCAGGATGCGCCATTCCTCCTTGGTGGCGCCTAAAACCACCTTTATGCGCCACTTTTTGCGCCACTTTCAGAAATTTGAGGAAATTGTCAGAATGCGCCATTGCTTCTTGGCGGCGCATAAAATGCCCCTCCAGCGCCATTTTTTGCGCCGTTTTGGAAAATTCGGAAAATCAGCGTATGCGCCAGTTCTACTTGGTGGCGCCTAAAACCCTCTCCGAGCGCCATTTTATGCGCCGACGTCGCGGTTGAGCAGTTTCTTAACCGCCCGAACTCGGTTTTAAACACCGTTTTTCTTCATTTTTCGAGATCAGACAGAGGAGACTTACCATTTTCATCGAAAGAAACACTCTGAAACATTCTGCTAATGGGAGAAGAAGGCCAGAAACACAAAATCATGCCGGAGGAATGCATCAAGGACGCTGTTCTGGGCGTGTTCTTCCTATTCTAGGTGTTGCCTTTCTTTTTCTTGCATTGTAATGAATTGAAATTGCTTTTAAAAATAATCTGCTATCATGTTCTTAATTTGTAGACGGATTTCTGTATTGTTCGTGTTAGAAGTGTTCTAGAACGGGAGTTCAGAATCACTTTGAAGTACGAATTTATCTTTTATGGAAGTAATATAATATGTCGATGTTTTCTATTGGAATCTGGAATTATGATTAGATGTCAGATTATGAATTGTCTAGTTTGAGCGCTATTCTGCATGAATGGTAGAAGTGAAATTCATATTTTGCTGTTAGTTTGCTTTTTGGTCGATCAAATTGGAGAAATCTGATATGATGTTAGAATCTGTATTGGAATTATATGTTAGATGCTATTAAACTAATCGATATTCTGTGTTTTTGCTAAATCTGCTATCAAAATTATTAATCTGCTAAAGCCTGAAAAGATCGATTAATCTTAATTCCCTATTTTTAGTAATCTGGCATTAATTCTAATTTATCTGCATTTTAATATTATTATTTAAATCCAGTTTACCATGTTTTATTATTATTTTACCATAATTATTAGATTATTTACACTGTTTAGCATAATTTGAATGTTAGAATCTAATTCCATAAATTCTGCTTTGCTAAATCGGGAGATAAAAAGTAGAATTAATATTTTAGTACCGGAATTGGGAATAAATTACATTAAAAATGGATTCTAGCATGTGCACAATGATTTGGGAAATGAAAAGTGCCTATTAATTGCTATAGGAAAATTTGTATGCTTGGAAAAGACTCAAATTTAGGCCTAGAATAATGATTGCAAAATGTTAGATAATCTAATCAGCTTCCATGAAGTCCGTTTAAGCATAATTTGGAATTTTAGTAGATTATTATATTTTTAATCTTTATAAAAATATTTAAATTTAAGAGATTGATTTTTAGAACATTGGGAAATGTCAAATTATTACACAATTTCTATTTTATAATAAAGATGGCAATTTTTAAAATATTACAAGCAACTCCCATTAGTATTTTTATCAATTAAAACTTTAATTTGCTTTATTTTAATTTAATATCACTGCTTTTAATTTAAATCACCATTAGAATTAAACAAATCTTTTTCAAAATATAAAATATATAATATAAACTTAAAACAATTAAAATATTCTCCGGAATGAAATAATATTCTGAAATTCCCTTGGGTTCGACCCGGTATTCACCGGTTTTTATTACTTGATGACAACCATCCGCTTGTGGTAAAATATGAGTGGTAGAAATCACACATCAAGTTTTTGGCGCCGTTGCCGGGGAATTTGTTGTGAATTTTTAATTGTTTTTAGTTTATTAATTTAAATCTATTAAGTTAAATATTAATTTAACTGTTACTTATTGTATTTTATTTTTATTTAATATTTGCAGTGCGAAGCAAGCAAGCAGAAATAGCTTATGATCCTGAAATTGAGCGTACTCTTAGAGCTATTAGATTAGGAAAACGTAGGAGACCAGCTCAGTTGGAAATTTTAATTAATTCATCCTCTGATGAAGAAAACTATTCTCCAACGACTGGAGTTTCAACAAATCTTACTAATCAACTAGTTGCTCAGTTCAATAGGTTAAACATGGCAGCAAATGAGAATGATAATCAGGGTAATAACGGAGGTAACGGTGGTGATTTGGAGCACGATGATCAAGCTGAAATGACCATTGAAGAACACTTACAAGGAACTAGTGGAAATCTGCTTAATCGAACTCCTAGGCCTGATGTAGATGCTTTAAGCTTTACCCTTCAGCCTGCACTAATCACTATGGTTCAAGCTAATCAATATAATGGATCACCTACGAATGATGCTGTAGAACACATAAGGAACTTTCTAGACTATTGTGACACAGTGAAAATAAATGGTGTTACTAGTGATGAAATTAAGTTGAGATTGTTCTCGTTTTCACTTAGAGATAAGGCTAAAACTTGGTACAACTCACTTCAATTAAGGGATGTCACTACTTGGGATAAAATGTTAGAAGCTTTCTTAGAACAGTTCTTCCCACCATCTAAGGTTATTGAATTACAAGAAAAAATCAAAGAATTTGTGCAAGATGAGGGTGAAACTTTGCTTGAAGCATGGGATAGATATAATACTTTATTAGCACGATGCCCGAATCATGGCTTTGAAGATTGGCAGCAGATGCACTTCTTCTACAATGGGTTGATTGATCATTGGAGGAACTTGTTGGATGCAGCGGCTGGAGATTCTTTTCTATCTATAGGACCTTCTAGAGCTAAAGAAATAATTGAGAAAAAGATTTCTAATATGAAAAAATTTCCTGGTAAGAAAAATGCTAGAAATAAAACAAAAGGGGGAATCTATGAGGTAGAAAATGCAGTTGCTATAGATTCTAAGTTAGATGCTTTGATGAGGGAAGTTTCTACGCTTAAGAAAGGTCAAGCTAAAGTTGTGAGATGCGGTATTTGTCATGGACCTCATGAATCATCAGCTTGTCACCTGCTTGATCAAGGACTTCAAGAGACTATGCAGTGTGAGAGCACTGAGGAGCAAGTGGAAGATGTGAACTACATGGGAAATAGGCAGCAGAATTACAACCAAAACCGACCTCAAAACCAAAATTTCTACCCTAATCAAAACTCTCAATTCCAACAAAACACTTATCCACAAAACAACCGTCAATCTTATCCACAAAACCAAAATCAAAATTACCCAAATCAAAATCAAAACTTTCAAAACCAAAATCAAAATCAGAATCAAAACTTTAATCAAAACAGAAATCAAAATCAGTCCTTCTACCCTAACCAACAACCTAGGAACTTTCAACCTCAACAACAGCTGCAACAAAATCAAGTAAGTGATGAAGTTAATTTAAAAGAGTTAATGAGCACAATCGTGTCTCAACAACAAACAATTCAGCAAATGCAAGCCTCAATGAGAAATCTAGAAGTACAAGTTGGTCAAATTGCTAGGGACACTTCAAATAGACAGCAAGGAACACTACCAAGCATGCCTGATCCTAATCCAAAAGAGCAATGTAAAGCAATCACTTTAAGGAACAAAAAGGAATTACCTAATCCTTACCCTACCTTAGATGATCCAGAGGTTTCAGCTGATACTGTAGACGATCAAGGTGAGGATACAGAGAAAGAAAGTCAGCAGAAGGACTCTGAGGAGCCTAAGGAGAGTGAGAGAGTTAGTGTTGATAGGAGTAAGGATAAGGGAAAGTCTACTGTTCCAGTCAAGTCATATCAGCCACCTATCCCTTACCCACAGCGTCTTAAAAAGGCTAAGGAAGATAAAGATTATGCTAAATTCTTAGAAGTCTTTAAGAATTTAAGAATTGATATTCCTTTCTCCGATGCTATAGCACAAATGCCCGTCATGCTAAGTTTTTAAAAGAAATTCTATCAAAAAAGAGGAGTGTTGATGATGAAGAGAAAGTGACACTGACAGGGGAATGCAGTGCAATCTTACAAAGAAGGCAACCTGTTAAACAAAAAGATCCTGGGAGCTACACTATTCCGTGCATCATAGGCACTAAAGAATTCAACAAAGCCTTGTGTGATCTCGGGTCTAGTATTAATCTGATGCCTCTACATGTCTTTAGAGAACTAGGAGTAGGAGTTGTGAAGCCTACTAGGATGCAGCTACAGCTTGCTGATAGATCCATTAGGACTCCTTTAGGCATTGTAGAAGATGTTCCTGTTCAAGTAGAGAGCTTCATTTTCCCTGTTGATTTTGTCGTTCTTGATATGGAAAAGGACATTGATATCCCTCTGATTTTAGGTAGACCATTTCTTCAAACTGGTAGGGCTATGGTAGACATGGATGATGGTAAAATTACACTTAAAGTAGGTAATGAACAAGTGTCGTTTGACATTTCTAAGACAACTAAAACACAACACGCTAGTTCTGACACCTACCCGTGTAATAGAGTCACAGCTATCTATCAGGAGGATGAGGTGATTGAGAGAGAGTTCTTTGCTAGACACGATCCCTATAGGAAATTTGAGCAGTTAGTGGAGAGTTGTGAAGACTTAGCTGAAAGTAAGTGTGAGGGAGGATTACCTGTGCAAGTAACTTGTGCAATTGAAGAATCCAAATTAGTTCCGTCTGTTGAAAAGCCACCTACGTTGACATTGAAGGAGCTGCCATCACACTTGAGGTATGTTTTTCTTGGTGAGAATGACACTTTACCTGTTATTGCAAGTAATAGATTAAATGATGATCAATTAAATGCATTAACCCAAGTGTTGAGTAAGCATGTTAGAGCAATAGGTTGGACAATAGCTGATATCAAGGGACTGAGTCCAGCATTGTGCACACATCGGATTTACATGGAGGAGGACGACAAGCCAGTTAGACAACCCCAAAGGAGATTGAATCCACATCTACAAGAAGCTGTAAGAGCAGAGGTGATTAAACTACTCGATGCAGGTATTATCTATCCTATTTCTGATAGTCAGTGGTTAGTCCAGTACAAGTAGTGCCTAAAAAGGGAGGTATGACTGTTATTAGAAATGAAAATGGTGAATTAGTACCTACTAGACCTACTACTGGATGGCGTGTTTGCATTGATTATAGGAGATTGAATGATAAAACTAGGAAAGATCATTTTCCGTTACCTTTTATTGATCAAATGCTAGAGCGTTTAGCTGGTCATGAATTTTATTGCTTTTTAGATGGCTATTCTGGTTATAATCAAGTTCCAATTGCACCTGAGGATCAAGATAAAACGACTTTTACATGTCCTTACGGTACATTTGCATATAGGAGAATGCCATTTGGTCTGTGTAATGCTCCAGCTACATTTCAGAGATGCATGATGTCTATATTTTCTGATTTAATTGAGACATGCATTGAGGTATTTATGGATGATTTTTCTGTATTCGGGTCTGATTTTGAAAAATGTTTAATTAATCTGGAAAAGGTTCTGATTAGATGTGAAGAATCAAATTTAGTTCTTAATTGGGAAAAATGTCATTTTATGGTTAATGAAGGAATTGTCTTAGGACATAGAATTTCTAAAAATGGCATTGAAGTTGATAGGGCTAAAGTAGAAGTAATTGCTAAAATTCCACCTCCTACTAATTTAAAAACTTTGAGAAGTTTTCTGGGACATGCTGGATTTTATAGGAGATTTATAAAGGATTTTTCAAAAATTGGATTGCCCCTGTTTAAATTGTTGTGCAAAGATGTGGAGTTTAACTTTTCTGATGAATGTGATGAGGCGTTCAATAGGATCAAGGAAGCACTGATAACTGCACCAATTATTCAGCCACCCGACTGGAGCCTGCCATTTGAGATCATGAGCGATGCTAGTGACTCTGCTGTTGGTGCAGTACTGGGTCAACGAAAGGATAAGAAACTTCATGTTATTTATTATGCTAGTCAGGCTTTAAATTCTGCACAAAGAAATTATGCTACCACTGAAAAAGAATTATTGTCTGTTGTGTATGCATGTGAGAAGTTTAGGCCTTATCTGATTGGTTCTAAAACTGTAGTTTACACTGATCATGCTGCAATTAAATATTTGTTTACAAAGAAAGATGCTAAGCCTCGGTTGATTCGATGGGTATTATTGTTACAGGAATTTGACTTAGAAATTAAAGATAGAAAAGGTGAAGAAAATCCTGTAGCTGATCACTTGTCGAGATTAGAGCATGAAAAAGGGGAAGAAAAATTAATAAATGATGCATTTCCTGATGAAAATTTGTATTTAATTAATAATACTTCCTCTGATCCTTGGTTTGCTGATTTTGTAAATTATTTAGCATGTGGTGTAATTCCTGATCATTTAAAATGGCATAGTCAAAAGCAAAAATTTAAAACTGATGCTAAGTATTTTATTTGGGATGAGCCTTATTTGTTTAGACTGTGTGCAGACCAGATTATAAGGAGATGCATCCCGGATGAGGACTTTGAGAAAGTTTTAAAAGCATGCCATGAAGGACTTGGAGGAGGACATGTTGGACCGAATAGGACAGCTCATAAGGTACTTGAAGGTGGTTTATTTTGGCCTAATATTTATAGGGATGCTAGATCATTTGTGCAAAAATGTGACGTATGTCAAAGGGCCGGTAATATCACTAAAAGAGATGAAATACCTTTAAAAGGAATTATGCCTGTTGAGTTGTTTGATTTGTGGGGGATTGACTTCATGGGTCCATTTCCACCATCTAATGGGAAATTATATGTTCTAGTTGCTGTAGAATATGTGTCAAAATGGGTAGAAGCTGAAGCATGTGCGTTGAATGATGCTAAACAAGTAATTAAATTTTTGAAAAAGCAAATTTTTACCCGTTTTGGTGTGCCTAAAGCAATCATTAGTGATGGTGGATCTCATTTTGTCAATAGGGCTGTTAATCAACTGTTATCTAGATTTCATGTTCATCATAGGATAACAACACCCTATCATCCTCAAGCCAATGGACAAGTAGAAGTCACTAATCGCGAGATTAAAAAGATTTTGGAAGCTACTGTAGGAAAATCTAGAAAAGAATGGGCTTTTAAGTTAGACGAAGCATTATGGGCTTATAGAACAGCTTTTAAAACACCCATAGGGATGACCCCGTTTAAATTGGTTTATGGTAAAGCTTGTCACTTGCCTTTTGAACTTGAGTTTAAGTCGCTTTGGGCTATGAAGAAATTAAATTTTGAATTTAAAGAAGCTCAAGAGAAAAGAAAGGTAGATCTTAATGAGTTAGAAGAAATGAGACGTCATGCTTATGATAATGCTCTAATTTATAAAGAAAGAACAAAGCTTTATCATGATAAAATGCTTAGGCCTAAGGTGTTTGAAGCGGGTCAATTAGTGCTTTTATATAATTCTAGATTTAAAGTGTTTCCTGGGAAATTGAAAACGAAGTGGTCAGGGCCTTTTAGGATTGTTAAAGTGTTGGACAATGGTGCAGTAGTTTTAAAAGCTGATGAAGAAAGGGAATTCACTGTAAATGGTCAAAGACTTAAACATTATTTTGGAGATGAAGTAAAATTCATTGAACAAATTAATGTTAAGCCTTTGGTTATTTAAATTTGTTTATTGAAGTAATTGCTTTGCATTTTTACTTATGTTTAGTCTTATTTATTATAATTATGAAAATCAATAAAAATTATAAAATGGCAGAAAAAGACAAAAATATTTTGCATTTTATTGTTTATGTGCTTTTAGTTGTTTTACTGCTTTTATTAATGTAAGTCGTGTTTTCATTTTAATTATGATGTTTAATTGTTATGCTATGTATTGTATGTGTTCAATAAATTGAGTAGGACATTGCTTTGAATTGGAATAAGTAGCAAAATGTTGAGAAATGATAGACTTGTGTGTGCTTGGAGTATTGATCTTGAATTGTGCATTTTTGACTCGGTGATGATTTGAGGAGGAGGATATATATGGACTAGTTGATTTAATTGAGGAGAATTATGATCCGGGAGGATTTAGGGAGGTTATATGTGCTAAATCTGACTTACTAACCTTAGGGATTGAATTGGCTATCATTTTGGTTGAGTTTGAGCTAAAATTCGAGTGTCTCAGACTCAGTTCAGGCGCCACACCTTCTTGGTGGCGCCTAAAATCGAGCTCAGGCGCCATAATATGCGCCAAATTTCAACCTGTGAAAAATTTGGTCAGTTCATGCGCCACTTGTACTGAGTGGCGCTTAAAACTGCTCCCTAGCGCCATAAAATGCGCCATTTTGTATCCTGGAAAATTTTGAAGTCAGGTTATGCGCCACTTGTGCTGAGTGGCGCATAAAATCACTCCCGAGCGCCGTTGGACGCGCCATTTTTGGACTTGGGATTTTTCAGAAAAAACCCAGGCGCCACTTGTACTGAGTGGCGCCTAAAACACCACTCAAGCGCCATTTTGGCGCATCGACCCGCGGGTCAGAACCCTGACCCGGGTCCAAAATTGGGGTTTTTACCCCAAAATTCACCTCCTCTCCTCATTTTTCATCCATTCAACCGAGCTTATTTCCTCCTCTCTCAAGACCGACGCATTCCTCCCCTTCCAAGCAACACCATCCGCGCCATTTTGGTAAGAATTCTTCCAATTCTTGTTTCTTCCTATTAATTCTTACCTACATTGTCAATTCTCATTCCAAAATCCCCAATTTTTTCTTGTTCAATCAAATTAAGGTTCAAGAACCCTAGTTTCCAATTTTGGGGATTCCTCTTCTAAGTGTTCAAATCCTTCAATCTAGGTAAGAATGGCTATCCTAATTCAATTGTTATCATAATTTAGTGCTTTGGAATGCATTAATTTTGGTATTGGTATTGTTACTTGAATTTTGGGTTTTTGTAGAATGTGGGATAAAATTTGATTTTGATTATCTAAATTCTTGTCTAGTTTGAACAAAATATTGTAGAACATGGTTGGAATGCATAATGTGAAATTTTTGGATTAATTTTAAAAAGTTGGAATTTTTGAGAATTATTAAATCTGAAAATTATTTTTAAATTGATTAAAATGGCATTTTTGGTTAATTAAAGGGATGAAACATTACTAGAATATGTCATTTTAGTTATATTAAAAATGTAAAGTTATTTTCTTGTCAAAAATTCCATGTTTTTCATAATGTGAGTTAATTAAACCATGTTTTGATAAAAACTCTCTTATTTGTAATTTAGTTAATTTAAATAGTTTAATTTATCCTATAAGTAAATTGGAATGGATTTAAATATTAATTTAAACCATTTAGGATAAACTAGTTTATTAAGTTAGGTTATGTTAATTATTAAATCTGGAAATTTAATAAAATGAGAGTTTTTATTAAAAAAGTTGTCCTAAATGTGAGTTCTAAACTTTGGGATAAAATGGATTATTTCTCTAAACAAAGTTTAGGATTTGTGAACCTTAAAATGCAACATTTTGGTCATTGAGTCATATAAATCCCACATTCTAGATTGATGTATATGTTTGCTTTATACTTAGCACTTAAGTTAAACCTATGGTTTAAACTTAAGTGTGAGGATGGGAGGCAATGCATATATATGATACTAACCCATCATTTTGTAAAATCAGGTGCCAATATAATGTATAATCCTCCAAATCTCCCTAAGAAATCGGGTTATAGGTATATACCGATGCCCGAGGGGAGATTGGGGATTTATGATCCACAGTCACCGGATAGCGTTCCTACTCCTATTCCTGATGAGCATGTTTTTGAAAATCGCAGACTCCGTACTAAAAATTCGACACAGATGGATCAGCCCCAAGGATCAGGAGGTGCCTCTAAGTCCAAAGGACTTCTCTCCTATTTTAGGAGGAGTAAGTCCAAGAGCGGTGCATCTTCTAGACACACTACAGTGCCCGCTGATGACCATCAGGAGGTCAATCAGCCTGATCAGCCTGACCAGCCCGATCAGCCTCAGCCTGAGGCATCGGATCATTCACAGGCCCCCACTAGAGCCTCTCGGGGGAAGGCACCCGCCACTACTTCTACTTCCTCTCGACCTAGGAGGGGGAGATCGGCAGCATTAGTTATACAGGAGCCTGTCCCTGAGGCTCTAGGAGGAGAGGAAGATGAGGAGGAGGTTGATCAGGAGGAGCAGGAGGATAGGGGAGGACCGAAAAAGCAGGATCCGAGAGCGTATGTCCCCGAGTTGCGTTATGTCAGTCCGGGCATATTTGATGCCACTGTGTTTAGGAGTGCCAGAGCCTATGAATTATACAAGAGGTTCCACAAGAAGAGGATCATTGCCGATAGAGGATTTTCAGACAGAGATCTACAGCACCCCCTACTCCGTGATGCTATCAGATCCAGAGGTTGGGAGAGATTTGTTAGACATCCAGCCGGGACATATTCATGGGAGTTGACTAGACTGTTTCTAGCCAACGCTGAGGAGGAGGACTCGTGGATTTTCGGGGTTAGAGTACCCATCACTCCTCAGCACATCAACCAGTTTTTCGGAGTAGTGGATGTGCCTTACGGCAGGGATTTTTGGGAGCCAGTTATGAGGGCTGATGATAGGGAGGAGATCAAGAAGCTGGTCTTGATGTCTATGTTTGAGGGTCAGGAGGATGTCCTCACTTATGATGACGATGACATGAGTAGGTTACATGGGCCTGATATGGATGCACCCATGTATCAGCTGCTCATGTTCTACAGATCTAGACTGAGTCCTTCGACTCACACCTCTGGACCTACTGCTGTGGATATGTACGTCCCATATTGCATCAAGGTGGGGAGCCCAGTTAACATGGGAGAGCTTATTGCATTGGAGTTGAGACAGACACCAGGGGTGTCTAAGAGATCTGCTCTCATGTTTCCCAGCTTGATATGGCAGCTGTGTGCACAGGCAGGGGTGGATATGGGGCAGTTTGACAGAGACTGGAGGATGAGGCCCCCTATTCCCTTTGGGAAGAGAAACTTCAAGCTGCCTGGGATTAGATGCAAGCCCATGATACTACCGAGGGAGTTACCCAGGCAGTCACCGCCACCTGCACCTTCACATGCTAGCCAGGAGCATTCTGAGGCTCCTTCACAGTCCACCCGGGGTACACGAGGTGGTAGAGGTCGAGGTAGAGGACGTGGCAGAGCTCAGCCACAGCAGTCGCAGCAGTCACATCAGCAGTATCCGGGAGAGCCGGATTGGGCCAGGGCATTGAGGATTGATCAGCAGACGATGATGACCAACCAACAAAACTGGATGAATACTATGGATGAACGAATGAGGTTGGTAGCTCAGAGACAAAACTTCTTGAGCGATCAGATTGAAAAGAATGCCCGAGCCCAAGCGTATCATGCAGCCAGACTTGAGTATTTTATGTCCCAGAGCTTAGGACAGCGGTATGTCGCTCCTCAGACACCTTCTGAGGACGATGATGATGAGGACTACGTGGGGTCTGGAGATGGTAGCGATGGTAGCGATGAGGATGCTGAGGATGCTGATGCTGGAGATGGGTCTGAAGAAGTGGGTGACAACGATGATGATGATTCTGAGGACTCCGACTGACTGAGAGAGATGAGCGATAGATAGGCTTATGATTATTATAGATGACATGTATTGATAGGCCTATGTATTTGACTCTATTGCGCTCCTGAGTTTATTTTGCTACATTTCAGTATTTGCATTTGGGTTGTAATTGTCCTAACTCTATTTCATTTTAGTACTTTTGCTATTTTAGACTTGTTATTTCTATTATCCATGTTCTTGTAATTTTATAAAGTAGTAGATGGAGTTTAAATGAATTTTAAGGTTTTTAGTTGCTTTTTAATTCAATAAAGTAACTCTTACCAATAACATGCTTAATTGAGTGTTTTGAACTGGGTAAAAGATCAATGAAGTTTATTTGAACTAGATTGAGGTGTAAATGAAGTGAAATTGGTATTGTTGAGTGATTTGGAGATTTTGGACATCATGGGGAGGAACTTAGGAAAAACACATTCTGCTCGATTTGACACAGAATGCGCCATTTAGGCATAGTGGCGCCTAAAAACACCCTTAAGCGCCATTTTATGCGCCAAAAGACTTAGAAATATTTCTAAGTTTTTCCAAAATGCGCCACACATGCTTGATGGCGCATAAATCTGCCTTTCTGCGCCACTTTTTGCGCCATTGAATTAGAGTTTTTCCAAGTTGGCTTCAGGATGCGCCGCTCCTTCTATGTGGCGCATAAAAACCCATCCCAGCGCCAATTTTTGCGCCATTTTAATTTTTAAAATTTATATTATTTTTAAAATGCGCCAGGTGTGCTTGGTGGCGCCTGAAAGTGACCTTATGCGCCACTTTTTGCGCCATCGACGCAAATCCTTCAAAAATTCGCGAATCCAGGAAATCCAAATCATATCTATTCGATTTTTGGGATCCTAAACAGCATTATACTCACTCCAAATCATATGTTTTAGTGTATATTTGGATCTAGATTAAATCAATCCCGCCATATCTCAACAAAATCAAGATTTCACCTCTTTAAAAAGAGGCATGACCGATCGGTCACTCCTTCCATCTCAATTCTGTCATTTTTTCTCTTCTTCCAGTTTAATTAGCTTTCCATTCCCAATCCTTTCTTCCTGAAATTCTGCCACCATGAGACCAAAGAGAAAGAATAACCCAAGAAACAAGGGTGGAAAGAAATTGAAAACCACAGAGCCTGCCCCATCACAGACACCAGAAATTAATGAACCTATTCCGGAGCCGGCTGCTGTGGGAGCTGAAGATGAATTTGTAAACAATCTGGTAGCTCCCGACTCGTATAATGGTAATGATACCTCCTTCAATTCTGCTCAACCAACGGAGGATGATCCACAGCAAGAAGATGTCGCTGAATCCCCGGAGGAAATTTCACCAGAAATTCCTCGTGAATCTAAAACCAGGAGGAAGAGTCACAATAGAAAGAACGACACTACTCCTCTGGAAGAATTAACAGGAGATGTTTTTCAATCCGGCCATTTTCATCAATCAAACTGCGTATTCTTATTATCAGAATATAGCGGATAGATGGATTTTTGCAGACAAAGGGTTCACTGAAGCTGACATGGAGAGATTTTCGGTTCATGATGCTCTCATGAGTCGAGGATGGATGAAATTTGCTGCGCATCCGGAAGGAGTTTATTCTTGGGAGCTTACCAGACAGTTTTTGTGCAATGCTCAGTATGATCACTACACTTCATGGATTAGAGGAGTGCCTGTGCCATATGGTCTTGCAGTGATCAATGAACTTTATGGTACTGTGGATGTTTCTTGCCCAACTACGAAGAAGAAGCACTTCCATGATCCTGTTTATGATGAGGAAGGAGGACCCGAATTGAAGAAAAGGATTTTGAAAGAGATGTTTGAAACTCAAAAGAGGGTGGCCTACATTGGAGAGAAGAAAGCGAATGTTGTAGCTACTTTAATGGCTGCACCGCTCTATCAGATCTACCTGCTCTACAAGCATAAGGTATTTCCTACTTCACACACTTCACAACCGAGTGCAGAAGATCTTTATTTTGTGTATTGTGTGAAGAACGGGCTACCTATTGATATTGGAGAGCTGATAGCATATGAGCTGGACAAAATGGCGTCTGATAATGCTCGGATTGTGCTGGATTTCCTGCACTGATTTGGACACTTTGTGAAAGAGCTGGAGTGAATATGGCTGCCTATGCTCATGATGTGAAGCCAAAGCCCCCTATCTCTTTCAAGAATTTCTATAACAAGCCTGGAGTAAGATGTGCAGAGCTTGGCTACCCTACCACATCCCGTGGGACACCCACTTGTCATCCTGATAGACCTAGTACATCTGGTACTAAGGTAGAGCCTGCAGAGATCGCAATCAATAGGATGACCTATGAGATTCATCAGCTTAGAGAGGAGATGAAGAGGAAGGAAGATAGTACACGAGCACAAATTTCACAACTTTCTAATAGACTTGAATTTTTCATGACTGAGAGTCTAGGTGATCGCTATAATTCCTCCTACTACTAGTTCGAGCTCTACAGATGGATGATGATGTTCCTAGGGAAGATGAAGTAGGTGATTCGGATGGATCCTTAGAAATCTAGATTCTTGATTAGATAGGATTGCTCCCTTTTTGGTTTAAGGTTGTAATAGTTAGAATTATTTTGGTGCTATTTTTGCTTATTTAATTAGCTTCTTTATGTAATA
>JAOANR010000014.1:12655893-12767416 GCA_030278955.1 Hygrophila difformis | reverse complement strand
ATTGAGTGTATAGCCCAAAGTCACCAATATCCAATCCTTCTCTTTTGTTACGCATTGAATCGCAAAATCTAACACAAATAGTCAATATATTACCATATTTTCTTGTATAATATGTCTTATTTACATAAGTTTAAAATATAAAATTAATTGTGCCCAGAGAACCTAACCCTATACCCAAATCTTCTAGAGACCCAAAGGGGTGGACCTAATATTTTTATTATCCCAATCATTAAATATACTCCCTCCGTTTAGAAAAGATAGCTACATTGGTAAAATTGGCACTATTCACATAAACACTTTGATTTGAAGTTTTATCATAGTTATACAAGTTAAAATATAGCCAAGTGAGATCTTGTTAGATTCGTCTCATATCGTAGTTTTTAAATATCGAACTTTTAGAATTTTTACTTCTACCGAATTTGAGTTATTAATGGTTTAAAATGTGTATTGGACTGCGTGCTGGGTGGGTCCGTAGCTATCTTTAAAAAACGGAGGGAGTACAACTTTTGCCATGCACAATATTATATTGTGGAGAATGGAGACTTTGCCTAATGGTAGTGTCCTCTGACTTCCAACCTTATGGTTGGGGGTTTGATTCACACCAGCTCATATCTCTTCCTTTTACCCCTTTGTAATTTGTGTGACTTGGGCACTCACACACTTTTGCCAAACACATGATTGCCAATGTTTACCAAAAAAAAATATTACATTTCTATTTGTGAAGTACAATACACTCATCTAATATTACAAATGGAATAAAATCATGCATTCTATTATTATAGTAGATAATTGTGCCAAATAATATAATTTAATCATTTTTAATTTTAAACTACCAATTATAAATCTCTATGTTCCATTTTCAATTTATACAATAACAAAGAAAGAGTTTAACGTTATGACTTCTCTGGACCCCTGACTCTGCTCGTCCTCCTCCTTCTCCGGTGTCTCCTGCTCATGGAACAAAGGCGTCCTTTCGTGATGTTACTATTGGCGATGCGTCAGCTCGGTATAATGCCCCTAGGATTCCCGATGATTTGATTCAAGCTAAGGTGGCTACCATTGATAATGAAGGTTCTAACAAGCACTACCCTAAGATTCGGTTTGACAAGTTGTCTTGGACGCCTTCTTCGAGCCATGGAAGGAGACCATTATTCTCAAGCCTCTTGGGATAACAGTAGGATTCATCGTCTTGAAGGAACATCTTACTAAAGATTGGAAACTTGAGGGTTCGTTTGATTTACTTGATGTAGGGTTTGGTGGCTCCATGGCTAAGTTTGAGCGTCCCTTGGATAGGGAAAAAGTGCTTACTAATGGTCCATGGATGATATTCAATCATTGCTTGGCCATCATGAGATGGTACCGTGAATTCAATCGGCGAACTGCCCATGTTAATATGATTCAAACGTGGACTCGGTTTTCAGGCCTCAAACAAGCTTATTACAAAGTGAGCGCTCTTCGTGTCATCGCCTCAGCTGTTGGCACACATATTAAATTTGATGTGAACACCTTGACTATCTTCAGAGGAAGATATGCAAAGGTCTGCGTTGATCTCAACCTTGATAAACCCCTCCTTGGCTAAGTACATGTAGAAGGGGAAATCGTTAGCGTCGCCTACGAAGGCCTCCATAAGGTTTGTATGAAATACGCTAGATATGGGCACCTTCAGGGTGCTTGTAACATGAGTAACAATGTACATGCAGCGTCTCTGGCCACCACCCAGCCGCCGAAAAATGTTGAGAGGGATTTTATGGCAATTGTAGAGTTAAGGAAAGAGGAAATAACCAAGGCAAGAGTGAAAAAAAGGTTAAGGAAAGTATGGTAAGTCCCTTACTAATTCCAACAATGCTAGGGAATTGAATCCTGTGGATTTATGTATGGGGGATTGGACAGTTGTACAACGAAGGAAACCCCGTAACAAGGTGAATGAGGAATCATCTAACCCTAAGAAAGGTGAGCAGGTCCCCTTGAAGCCATCTAACACTGGGCCATCTAAACATTCTCACTATGATAAAGGAAAAGCTCCAATGGTGTCAAATGATTTGGATAACAGTACCCATTAAGATGGTATTACAAATTTTCAAACTGGGACACATGACCCTCTTCACCTACGTGCCAAGAAGGTCCTTCACGGAAAAAAAAAGAACAAGAACTGAAAAACACCGGGGAGGTAGTACCAACCTGGTTCCATCCCCTATGAACATAGCTATTAAGAAAGCTACCCGATCTTTGGCAATTCGCCTTGGTACTGAGGTGCCTTCCACCTCGAATAATGTAGAAAGCCCTCTGGTGTGTTCTAAAGAGAATATGGATGTCGAGAAGACTATATATTGGGATACTATTAATTGAGTTGAAGCATCATATGAGTTGGATCTGGAGCAGTTTCAAGATACTACTATGGACCATTCAGGGGCTTGAAACGGATAAGGTGATGCCTGTTGCTGGGGAGGAGACGATGGGTCCTCCATCTCCGGTGTTTTAATGATTAAGTTCAATGAATTCACGGTTCTCTCATGAAACTTTCGTGGCGCCATGAGTAGAAATATGCAACGCCACATCGCGGATGTTGTTAGGTCTTGTAAACCCTCGGTGTTAGTCATTTTGGAACATAAAGGGCCGTTCGAGCGACTAAAGGTTTTCCTGTATCGACTTGGCTATGCCCATATTCATAGCCATTACCGACCAATTATCGACTTGGATATGCCCATATTCATAGCCATTACCGACCAATTAGCTTGTGCAATGTTTGCTATAAATTAAAGTTCTTACCAAGGTAATTGTCAATCGGTTCGGCCGCTTCTGAAACAATATATTAGCCCTTTTCAATTGGCCTTTTTACCTGGTCGGGGGACTACAGCTAATATCATTATTCGGCAAGAGGCTTTAACAGCTTTTAAAAATCGAAATCGCCGGCCTACAGATTTCCTAATCAAAGTAGATTTAGATAAAGCTTATGACAATATTAATTGGGACTTCCTTGAAGGATGTATACGTGAGATGGCCATTCCGGATATCTTACTTAATATTACTATGTTCTGTGTTCGCTCCCCTACATACTCCATTCTTTGTTATGGTGCCGCACTGCACCCTTATCGCCCTCCAGAGGAGTTCGCCAAGGAGATCCTTTGTCACCGTATCTTTTTATTATTATCATGGAAAAATTGTTGTGGTCTATTTCGGCCAAGGTGAATTCGGGAAGTTGGCAGCCAGTGAGTCTGTGTAGAGGGGCAGCACCTGTTTCACATCTCATGTTTGCCGACGAATTATTTTTTTTTTCTTTCTAAGGACTCGTTAGAGAGTGCTCGTTGCTTGGATGAAGTCCTTTCCAACTTTGCTACCCATGCTGTTCTACATATTAATATTGGCAAGTCGCGTGGTTTTGCATCTTCAGTTGTTACTCCGCACCATATTTTGGAACTCTCTTCAATCCTAAATATTAATTTTATGGATTCTCTGGGGAATTATTTGGGTTTCCCTCTTATACATGGTCCCATTCGGATTCATCATTTTAATTTTTTAATTGAGAAGATGCATGCTAAACTTGGTAGCTGGAAGCCATCACTTTTGAACAAGGCCGGGCGTATTACCGTTGCACGCTCAATTTTAGCTTCTATTGCTTCTTACATGGCTCTGCTTGTGTGCATTCCTACTGCTACTTGTGAGCTTTTTGATTGGGAAATTAGAAATTTTATGGAAAGATGCTAGTGGGAAGGGTCTTTCTCTTGTGAGCTGGAACAAGGTGGCTTTGCCAAAGAAAATGGGTGGCCCGGGAATCAGGAAGTGTAGGGATGCTAATGTTGCACTTCTTGGTAAGCTAGTGGCTGATTACATGATGCAAGCCTCGAAGCCTTGGGTGGATCTACTGTTGACCAAGTATGGAATGCATTCGTTGGGGTTTTCCTCCCACCCGGGGGCCTCTTCTATCTTCTGTTATATCTGCAAGGTTGCGCTGCTGTTGCTACAAGGTTTCAGGTTGAGTTTTGGTTTGGGGGCTTGTAACCTTTAGCACAGTAGTTGGTTGGAGGGAGGTCCAATTGCTCTACGAATTCCTTTTGTGCATATCGTGGATTCTGAGCTTCGAGTTAAGGACATCTTCCTTGATAATAAATGGTTCCGGAACAATTTTATACCTCAGTGCCTGATTCTATAAAGGAAGAAGCTTGTAGGTATGTCCGCTCACTCTCCATTCAGCGCATTGAATGTTATCTGTTGGGAGGGTTCATTGTCTGGAGCATACACAGTCAAGTCAGGATACCTTTGGCAAAATTTAAAACATGGGTTTGGAAGGTTAAAGCTCCGGAGAAGATCAAGGTTTTATTATGGCTTGAGGTGCGTGACTCCCTCCCACTAATGCTCTTCGTCATCAGAGGCAACTGGCCTCTTCCCCGTTATGTCCTGTGTGTGGGATAGAACCGTAAACGATACCCCATTTATTCTTCCTTTGTGCTTCAGCTGTTGGATGGAACAGTGTTGGTGGTGTTCATGTTAACATGAAGACATTATTGAATTTGCACCTGGATGAGGCTCTTTACTATATTTGCAAGAATTGGTTTGGTCATCAATGGGGCATGCACCTGGATGATATTTGCTTCATGAGGGAATTCACTCAATTCAATGTCCTTGTCCGCCATGCTCGTCGATTGGGGGAAGGTTTTTATATAGCGTTCCTAGGCCTTCTAGAATGATTACGCCTCGATTTGTGGCTTGGAATCCTCTTGGTTACCATCGAATGATTCTTCATATTGATGGAAGTTCCCTAGGCAACCCAGGACGTGCTAGGTTTGGCGGGGTTATTCGTGATTTGGATGGTCAATGGATTGAAGGGTTTTCAGGCTCCGTGGGATCTTTTACGACTCTAGTTGATGTGCTTCATAGTATTTTAAACGGTCTCAGGAGGCTTCATCAATTGGGTATTCAGAATCCTTGCTGCTACTCGGACTCCATGGCGGCTCTTCGACTCATTCGGACTCCCATGGGATCCGACCACCTCATGTTCCCGGTGGTTCGATCTATATTGGACCTACAGGATTCAAGTCCTGGTTTTCAATGGTTTCATATTCTCTGTGAAGGGAATTCTGTGGCCGATTGTTTGGCTAAGCGTGGGACTAGTATGGAGGAGTTTTTCACCACGTGGGCTTTTCCTCCAGATGCTGCTAGTGCTCTCATAGCTTTGGATGCATCGGGTGTTTGGTATCCCCGTGTCTAGTGGTTGATGTGTTTCTTTTATTCTCTCTCGCTCACCTTTTTTTTCTATAGATTTTTGTTAGCTTTCTTTGCCGACGCTGCGCGTCACTTTCACCAAAAAAATTTATACAATAACAAATACTCCTATATCTGAATTTTGCTTTATTTTTCTCAAATAAAAAAATAAATTCAATATTCATTACAAAAAATTTCACGAAAGGCAACAAAATTTAGTCGCCTTGTTCCTCGCCTGGTGCACAAGGCAATGAACAAGGCAACGAAATCCGACATACGATGAAGTTTTAAGTATTGACATTCATCTTCTTTTTTCATCGCCTTCTCGCGAGTGATTATTTTGTAAAAAAAACCCCACTGGTTGCCCGCATAACCTGTAGCCTTCATGTGGAGCAGTTGGATCTAGGTATTTTAAGTCCACCCGTTATGCCTACCCTATTTAAGCCCTGCAAAAACATGGGCCCGCAAGGATGATATGTTTCGCCCGTGCCCCGTTTTGACACTTCTAAATTTAACTCATGTGTTTGTGTACGATTGAACATTCTTATAAGATGAACAAAATTAGTAACCTTTCTTAGCCCAAATGGCGATTATAATTTAGATTTCAATGTTTGTTTAGATTAGTAGTTGAAAGTTGAAACTATTAATTGAACATTTACCATCGACTGGATCCACCATGGAAATATAAGAACATATAAAAGAGCGAATAACTATATTCATTGATCCCATTTTTCAATTGAAAATACTCTTGGCCATCCATTCATCCAATATCTCCGAAGGTATACCGCTTAAGGACATCTCAACAGTTGAAAATTTGTGCTGGTCCAAGAGTGCTTATTAATTGAAAATACCAAATGGCTATAATGATATTTAAGCATTAGGACTATAATTGATTATCATGGGTCACAAGCCCACCCAATTTCCCAAGGATTACATAACAGTGGACTCAGGATCAGACTCAGTCCCAAGAATTGCCCCCCCAATTCCAATTCCAACCATTATTTCTCATTACATTACACCTAAGCTTCCAGAAATTTTCTGTCCCAAAAATCAGGAAAGTGATAGTTTGGCAAGAGTCAGTGCCAACACTCTTACTCCATTTGCAATGTCTTCTGGGGCAGCAAACTCTTCAGGCTTGTGGCTATACCCTGTTGAAGAAAAGAAGAAATTATTCATTCTAAGTCATACTAATAATTGTTTGTGCAAAGTTCTAGTAGTAGTGCAAGAACAAATACTTAATGCCTGTCAGTGTATTGACATGAGTCCTGGAAGTCGAGTAGCTCTTTAAGTTCGAGGTTACAAGCAGTCTTAATTTAACTGCCAGGGCTAGCCTGTTGTTATACATCAGTGTTGGACATTGTTGAAAAATCCCTAAAACTGTTACTGTAATCAAGCCTTGGGGATTGACATTCAACAGTGTCTAGCAGGTTAGATCCTCCAGAATTTCACAGCTTGGAATGGATCTACTTGACTAATGTTGTTTGGTAAGTATCAACCACCTTAGATTCCTATTTAAGTTGCGTCATTTAATTACATATGTGATGTCCTTTCACTGGAAACTATTTTCAGCAGTCATGTTAACACAACTAAAAATATATATTCATAGATTTCATGACGGCTAAAGAATTAACGTTTTGACCATGCATTCACCATCACCATTCGTAATTCGGATTAGAGGTCCCTTGTTAAGATAAGAAACCAATTTCTTTCATAATGTGCAAAGAAGAATTATGCAAAAGAAATTGATGAAATGGAAGTAGCGTACATACCTTTGTAACAAGGGATGAAAATCATGCCCATTGGTGATATCCTACCAAGTGGCAACAAAAATATATCAGCACGGCAACTGTGTTGCACTAAGTAGTAGCATTGACTCATCCATGTTAAATAACATTGCGGTACATTTTCTGATTAAAAGAATGAAGAGTTTTATTACCTGGCCATGAATAGAGAATCATGATACGCTCTACTGATCATCTTCTTGTAAGGCAAGTTTAGTTCTCGACAAGCTGATTCTGTTGCCTTGATGATTGAGTCTTCAGAGAGCGCTGGTGGGTCTTGGTTCACAATTTTGAATTCGGAGAGCTTCACACTGCGATCTTTTGATATGCTATGAGCCGATTGATGGATTTTGTCAATCACATCATTTCGCCTCTTCTCATCTATGTCGCGGGTATCTGTATCACACAAATAGTCAATCAATGAATCGATATTCACATTTCATGAAAACGAAATGGATTTACCACAGTTGATGAATGTAAGTTTCTAATGTTTATGGGGACAATTGATGTGTGTTATTAATAAATACATGTTGTGATGCAGAACATAAACAAAGAGCATACCAATCTCAAGATGTGCTTTACTTGGAATGCTGTTTATTGCGCCCGGATGCAACTCCAGAATACCTTAAGATCATAAAAAATTCCGGAAACCATGAAATTATAAAAAATGAACAAAAAGAAAAAAGGAAAATAAAAAGGCATGAAACGAATGTAAAATTATAAAACTGAATAGTTGAAACACATTCAAACTCAAATAACACAAGTTGTATGATTTCACTGGATACAGTAGGCTTTCTACTGTAAAATTTCTTAGCTTGCTGCAAGGGACTCCCAAGTTCATTGTGAAGCTTCTACTTACCGACTGTTCCAACAGTATCAATTGATCCGGATTCCAATACATGTTTCTCCACAGCAAGTGCTAATTCTGCGGCAGCCAGCCCAGCATCATTTCTGTTCCAAATAAATTATGTATGAGTAGATACTTTCATCTGTATCCTGTGTACACAATCCAGCAAGAAAAAAAAAATAATAGCAAAACATAAAGTTCATGGAAAATTACAAATGGATCCATCTCTCAGGAATTTGCCTTTATTTTCACTTGAGACCATTTTAGAAGCAATTATTTGATGTAACATTGCAGTCAGGCAAACACATAAGAGATTGACAAGTTCAAAAAACATGTCTATGAAAGCGAAGGGGATGCAAAGTTTCGAGAGATGATAAACAGTATGCAGCCAATTACCTCTTTGGCATGAGAACAGCTCCAGCATGGCCTCCATTACCTTCAAAATCCACTTTGATGCTCGCTGGAGCAGCAATAGCAGTGACAACACCAATTGGTAGAGCTACTCAAAGGTAAAAAGACAGATTGTGCCTATCATTCAGTGTGCAAATGTAGTCCAATGGAACAGTAAAAGAAGGATTGTGCAAGTTATTTAACCTTCCTCCTCTAAAATGGGGCCTTGTTCTATATGCAATTCGAGAAAAGCAGAATAGCTTCCCTTTTCTAGGAACACACTGGACAAGTCTTTGTTGGCATAACCGGCACTTTTAGCAGCATCAGAAAAGGAGATATTCTGACTGTCCACCGTAGTTTGTAAACGTTCAGCCAGTTCTTTACTTCCTGCTAACAATCGGCTGCATAGATCCAGATGATATTCAGAGAAATGAATGAACAAAGGAAAGAAGAAAGATGACAAAAAAATAAACAAGAGTAAATGATCATAAGAGAATATAAGGAAAATCAATCTTGAAATGGGATGCTTGTGGGTTATAAGTGTCAATCAAAAAGAATGAATTAGAGAATAACATCATGTTTGAAACTATATATGTTATGGAGTCACCTTCCTAAGCAGCTTATTCCAAATCGTGTAGGCTCTTCTGACGTAAACATAATCACTTCCAGAGATCTCTTAGGCTTAAATCCCGACCTGTTGTACATCAACTTGCATGAGATCTGAAAAAGATATGGTTTAAAAAACAGCCAGCAAGTTTGGATATTCAATCCAATACAGACTTAATCAATTTTATTCAGATGGACGTACAGAGGCAAGTAGCTCCAAAAGCGACAATAAGATTATGACAGATAGAATATAGCATCACCTTATGGTTTCCACTTTCCACTCCATGTCCCAATAGGTAGGTATGCACTTATTAAGATAATAGCAATGTTTTGGTGGGGAAAAAAATTCATTGTTTAAGATTTTCTAATGCAATTTGGCATGCTATACCAATACCCAATTTCGGTCTTTCATCCATAAATTTTTGTGGGTTCACTCACTCTTCTGAGTATGCCAATGTGCCTCAAACACACCATTTTAAGATTCATGGTAGCAATAAGACAGCTTACTCACCGCTGGAGTACATTAATGGCTTCTATAGCACCTAAAACACCAACTACACCATCATATTTGCCCGAGTAAGGTATAGCATCTATATGGGATCCTGTAGAAACAGGAGGAAGCTCAGGCTCAGAGCCATCCCTGTGTAAAGAGAAGGTCAATCAAAATCAGAAATAAGCAATTAAATAATGCCAGTCTCCATGTGGACTACAAAATGATGATTTGTTAGCACTATTTTGAAAATTGTATATGGACTGTGGAATATGATAATATTAAATGAACAACCAATTTGAAGGACATCAAACATATAGGAATCATAATTTTTTATGGTAAAAGTTGTTAAGATAACAACAAAATAACATCAAAAAAGACATTGATCCTTACCATCGGCCAAAAATGTTCCCAACCGCATCCTCTCTTACAGAGAGACCAGAAAGGCCCATGATATCTTTTATGAACCTGCAATTTTAAAACGAAAAAAATTATGAAGACACATACATTGGAGAATAATTTTTCAAAAAGATAACTACCAAAATTATTCATCCTACACCTAAATCTAATTATGAATTAAGAAATAGTAACATTTCTCCATCAAGTGAAGAAATCTCAAATGATATCGAAAAAGGGTGTCATGCCTCTTAACCATACAATTAGATGACAAATCTTCCAAAGAGTACGGGAATGCAATCAACATCAAATGAGAATTAGAATTAAAGTTCTATAACTCCTGTACAAAAATGAGAGTACTACAAATAAATCTAAGACACAAATTAGCTAGGGTCCAGGAGCTACCTTCTGGCAAGAACATCCTTTTCACTGTAGAGAATCCTTGTAACTGAAGGTGCTGGAGAATCAGAGAGCATTGCCAGTTCATCAATCTAGAATAGAGCAAGAGAAAGATTCAGCATTACCAACTTCAAAGACATTAAAATGATCACAGGAGTAAATGTGTTGTAACCAAGCATCTGCCATCCCCAGAAATGCAACTATGATGCTTCCAAAATGGTCTATATCATTGAAAAGAACTCTGAAAAATCATGATCAAGTTGTGCTAGCACAAAAGTTGGCTGAAGGAAAGGTTGTTACTTTCCAAAGGCAAATAAAAGTTACAGAGAAAACTCAGTTGCATTTGCTTGCAGACCTTTTATGCATTAAATTTATGCAAGGTTTTTACATAACGTGGCTTCCAAAGCAAACAAAAGTTTATTCTAGAAAACCAAAATCCAATCCCAGTTTCAGATTACACGAGGACAGTAGAAATCTAGGAAGAACATCCCATTTGCTAGAATATTAATTCTCCCCCAAGTTACAACCCATGTAGCCAAGTCCCAAACACAAAATTCAAAAATCGATCAATACTGATAGAAGGAAGAGCGATAACAAGATTCCATATCTGATACCTGTGCTTGAAGAGTTTGAGCGTCGACTGATAGTGAAGATAGCGAATGATCAACTTGCGGGGGGTGAATAGGGTAGCCGGAAAATTCCTCCATGGTTTTGATAGTGGGATCGTAGTCATGTTGCAGAGTAGCAATGAGAGAAGAGAAGAAAGGGAGAAAGAGGAGGAGATTGGAGAATCTGTTAGGCGGCATGTTGGAAGGGAGTTGAGAGGATTTAGGATGGCGAAAATCGGAAAGAAATTGGAATTGGCAAGCGAATACGGAAAGAGCGGAGAAGAGAGCGTAAGGCTTCACGGGCTGACGGGCATCAGCAGTCGGTACAGTCACATTCCATTTGTTCGTATGCGTAATGACTCGTATTCTTGTCTGTTCTTTCAAACCCATTAATCATAAAATATCTTATCTTAGAGCAACACACTCCATAATCAATTAATAACTCACTTTTTTATTCTCTCTCCACGTCAGCTTTTCACTTTTTCCGATAATCTTTTAACTCATCTCAATTAATCCATACATCCATTCACTAATTCATACCTTCTTTTTAGTGGGACCCATGATCTAATCATTTAATATCAACAATAAAATTATATAATAATTTAATTTTTATACTATTTTAATTATATACATATTTAGATTTAAAAAATACACAAATTATATATTCTTTTGTAAATATTTATACAATTTATTTTATTATGCATAAAATTAATATTCCAAATATACGTTAAATATTAGTAATATTTTAGAGTTGGAATATTAAAAACCTAATCAACACATTAGATAAAATATAAATACTTCATAATTTGAAATACAATACATTAATTAAAAGATATTAAACACTAACAAACTTGCCATACAAAATAAATAGTAAATAAAATATTAAACTGCGAGAACAAAAAAAATTACTCAACGTTGTTGCCAAAGTGCATCCAAATATGCTCAACTAAATCATGCCGAAGTTGGTGATAAACTTGGTTGTCATGGAGGGCAGAATTCCTTCGAAGATATTCTTGGAAATCACGGGTGGCGCCTTGACTCGGTACTGCAAGCTCTTCTTCTTCCTCATTTACCCAATTTGTAAGACCATCTCCAATGGTCCCCTAAAACCCAAAATGGGGTGGTATCTTCTCTCCAACAATACCCTAAAACCAATCCTATTTTAAGTTTTTTGAGTTTTATGAATAGTAAATACTCAAATTTGATTATTTACTATTCATAAACCTGTATCACTTTTTGCAATTAAATTAATTGCAATTTCATCCCTCCAATTGTTGCAAGTTGAATATTGATCTAATTTTGTATCATGCTTAATAATTTTATACTACTTCATATAATTTTTTTATTAAATTAATTTTATATTTAATTAGATTAGAAATTTTAAGATTTCTTTATAAATTAAATTTTAAACATAAGATAACTAAATTTTTAAAGTTTTGGTACAATCTTAGCAATCATTAAAAAAATTACATTAGCATACGAAAATATAATTAGACATAACACATCTCAAATACTTAAAAAAATGTACAATATTAAACAACTAAATAACTACGCAAACAGAAAATTAAGTTAATAGTCATCTAAATCAACATCGGATCCTCCAACATTATTGAAATACGTAGATGAATTAGTATTGAATTTATATGGGGTTAATGTATAATTTATAAGAAATGAAGGGTATGATTGAAAATTAAATAAGTTTGTATGAGAAAGAATATATAGAGAATATTCTTTTAAGTTTGAGTTTAGTGTAAATGGTTGGAGATGAATTACTGTTTGATGTGACATTTACTGTAAAATGGGTTTGAGTTTGGTGTTGGCTATTGGAGATGCCCTAACTATATCTCCTTCATCTTCAACAATCATGTTGTGTAGAATAATGCATGTTAACATTATTGCTTTCAACTTTTTCTTATACCAAAGACGAGCTGGCCCCCTGACAATAGCCCATCTAGCTTGAAGCACTCCGAAAGCTCGTTCAACATCCTTCCTTGCAGATTCTTGTTTTTGTTTAAGTAACTTTCTTTTTGGATCTTGTGGGCATGGGAAAGCTTTGACGAATGTGGACCACTCCGGATACATTCCGTCGGTTAAATAATAACCTTTCGTATATTGAGTCCTATTCACCATGAAATTAACGTCCGGCGCATCCCCGGTCAAAACATTGTTGAACAAAGGAGATTCATTCAAAACGTTAATATCATTACGTGAACCAGCCACTCCAAAAAAAGCATGCCATATCCATAGATCCTGAGATGCAACCGTTTCAAGCACTATTGTTGGTGACCCGTGTCCTCTTGTGAATTGTCATTTCCAAGCCACTGGACAATTTTTCCACTCCCAGTGCATGTAATCGAGGCTACCCAACATACCGGGAAACCCATGTCTCGTCTCGTGCAAATGTAGAAGTCGTTGAATGTCGTTGTGATCCGGCCTTCTCAAGTAGCGCGGGCTAAATAATTCAACAACCACTTCACAAAATTTATACAAGCATTTGATAGCAGTCGACTCACCCATCCGTAGATACTCATCAAGAGAGTCGGCAGGAACTCCATATGCCAGTTGACGTAGGGCTGCTGTGCATTTTTGTAGCGGTGATAGACTTTGTCGCCCTGTTGCGTCACTCCGTTGTTGGAAATACCCAGATCGACCTGTAACTGCATTAACTATACGAAGGAATAAATCCTTGCGCATGCGACATCGTCGACAGAATATACGATCATGATACACCGGATTTTCCGAGAAATAATCATTCATAAGCTTAGCATGTCCATCTTCCCGACTTCTTTCGATAAACCTCCATCGTGGTATTTGCATCTCATCTTCCACAAACTGGAACAGTATAGACACCATTGCTTCAGCCGTGGAATCTGCTTTATCATCTGTGGATTCCTCGTGTGCAGATATATCTTGTGTGGGGTCTTCGGACATGTAAGATGTTGACCTTTCAGAACTTTGAGACATTATAATATGTGAAGAGGTGAGTGGAAAAATGAAAGGAAATAATTGAGGAAGTAGTGTTTTGGTGTGCAAAAATATAATGAAGTGGTATGGTATTAATAGGCAAAATAAAGTAACGGTTATATTTTTAAATGTTTGAATTTTGAATAGTATAATTTTCTATATTAATTTTTATTATAAAAAAGTAACCGTTTGAAATTTAAATTTTATTATATGTTTATATTATTATTTATTTTAGAAAAGTAACCGTTTGAAATTTAAATTTTATTATATGTTTATATTATTATTTATTTTAGAAAAGTAACCGTTTGAAATTTAAATTTTATTATATGTTTATATTATTATTTATATTTTTATTATAAAAATATTCAATTGATACATGAAAAAATGGGAAACAACATTAGATAAACGAAAATGCAAGACCTAATGAAACAACATTAGATAAATAAAAATACAAGACCTAATGAAACAACATTAGATAAATGAAAATGCAAGACCTAATGAACAAAAACATCGAAAGTGAATCGGTTGCTAGCTCAAATATTGTTGGATTCCCACTTCGCAATAATTTGGGCACATGCACGCTCGTGAAATTCGCATTGTTTATCCGTCATTGTTGATGTGTCACGCGCAACGAACTCGTATTCTTGCATAAGAGTTGCTGCTTTTTTTGCCTCTACTTTACCTTTTTTTGCCTCTGCCGCGATCTTTTTTGCCTCTGCCTCGATCCTTTTTGCATCTGCGAGCTTCTCTCTAACATGTGCGTCAAGCTTTTTCGCCTCATTGTATTCATTAATGTGACGGAGTGCATCACCCAACTTTGGATGCTCTGATGTGGATCGTGCCATACCCTTACCCTTCGCTTTTCTTTTTGCCATTTTCTGCCCCATCGGCCTAGCATCGTCAATGTTAAGCTCGAAATCTAAGGCTCGGGATTTGGTTGAGGAGCTGTTACTTGTGTTGGAGTCCGAAGTTCGTGCCTTTTTCGAAAAACCGAATTCATCATTGCATTGCAAACTAAATAGAGGCCGATCCTTTAGAATCTCCCAAACATGCCCAAAATTGAACGCAACTCCATTATTTTCCGACTTATATTTTTCGTGAGCCATGTGTAGTATGTCTGCATCACTACTCCCGCTCCTGTGAACACTTGATACAGCATTATAACTTGAATTGAAATTTGATACCTTCTTTGCGACAGTGTTGTACCAATGCGACCTCATTGTGCTTACACTTCGATAAGCCATGTCTGGAGCGCGGTTGTTATTCTAGTACTCGTCGATTATGTCCCAAAAAGCATCCAATTTTTGGTCATTGCCTATTATGGGATCATCACTCATCGTCACCCATGATGTTGCAAGTAGTTCATCCTCTGCTACTGTCCACCTCTGTTTGCCTTTTCCTGTAGTCGTCTCTTTTTCCGATGTGAGATCAATCGGTGTAGTTGAATTCGGCAATTGTGTCTCTGAAACGAATGATGGAGTGCTTGGTGGATTGAATGATCCAGTTCTTGGGGACATGCCAAATGGTTGTGACGCAGAAAACATCGGCGGGGAAGAGTGCATAAAGAATGGAGATTGATGAAAATTTTGTGGCAAATTTTGAAAAGATGGGATATTGTAGTGAAAGTTTGGATTTTGAGTAGGATAAAAGTTTTGAGAAATATTTGAGGGAAATGGAACATTTTGAGAGGGTTGAATATTTTGTGGATTTTCATCATCAACATTTTGGTTGAACCATTTGTTGAAAAAACTACTATTGTTATCGGCCATTGTGGGAAAAATATGGAGGGTTTATGTTTGATGTAAACAAAGATAGGTTGGAAAGAAGAAGTGAAGTGTGTTTAGATGCGGGAGAATGAGAGTGAAAAATTGTGGAAGAGATGTATGTATATTTATAGAGTTTGAAAACTAGCCGTTATTATATATAATTAAAACAAAATTGATTAATATAAAGAAATAATTTTTAAAAAACTAGCCGTTATGTTTAATTAAAATATAATATATTTTTTTCTTAATTAAAAGTCAATTAACACAAATTTTAATATATGTCCAAATCTTAACTTATATGTGTCCAAAATGCTAACCTATGTGTTCAACATGTTAACCTACATGTCCAAAAGGTTAATCTATATGTCCAAAATCTTAACCTATGTGTCCAAAATGCTAACCTATGTGTTCAAAATGTTAACCTATATATCCAAAATGCTAACCTATGTGTTCAAAATGTTAACCTATATGTCCAAAAGATTAATTTAGTATAATAGTATAATTGTATATAATAAAAAAATTGATTAATATAAAGAAATAATTTTTAAAAAACTAGCCATTATGTTTAATTAAAATATAATATATTTGATTTTCTTAATTAAAAGTTAATTAGCACAAATTAAGTATTTTTATGTATTGTTTAATTTAAATATTTTGAGAAAATATTTGATAAGTTTTTTAGTTATAAAATTTGATATGGGTCATATGAAATTAATTTGTGTAATTAATATAATGTCTTAAAAAGTAATTTAAATTAATTTTATATAAAAATAAAGAAAAACTGTTAAATAAGGAGTATTCCCAATTTTTTTTAAAAAAATACTACCGTTGTATAAAGAAAAGAAAGTGTAAAGGATTGTATAGGAAAAAAGAAAATGAATTGAAACAATGGGTCCCACAAGTATTTAATATATTAAATTTAAATCAAAATGTATATTACCGTTGCAAATGTCAGAAAAGAAGGGAAATCAGGTGCTTTTAACTCAATTCATATACTTGAACTCAATTGGTAGGGACCACCTTTAATTAATTGACACATTCATTGTATTCCAGTTCAATTGACAAGGTCAGTAATGAATTGAATTATGGCATACCGATGTACATGCTCTTAGACAGTAGCAGTAATAATTTTGATAATGTAGATTTTTAACCAGGATAATAAGTGCACTAGAAATAGGTTAAAAGATAGTAGTAAATAGCTAAATAAAAAGAAAGAAAAACAACAAGCAAAAGAATAAAAAGAAACTACAAGTTAAATCATCAAAGCATCACCACAGCACTACCGCATCCTCAGGGACTCCACACCTCTAGCATCTCTATCCAGCAGAGGTCGAACCACGTCTGGAGGGACCTCCCAATTCCCATATGAATCCTCATTCTCAACAGCAATCTTGGCAATCGCATCGGCCACTTGATTTTCCTTCCCTTATCACATGGCTAACCACACACCCTGGCAGACTACTAATATGTAGACGAATCTCATTGATCAATGGCCAATAAACATGCCTTCGATCAACTTGATCCCTGACCAACCTCACAACTTCCTTCGAATCACAATAATATTTTTTTCAACGCCACTCCCAATGTGCCCGCCAACTTAAGACCTTGTAACAGGGCAAAAAGTTCAACTTCCACTATAGGCCTATTTCCCAATTGACCACCACAACCCCAATCCAAGTACCATCTCCTCTCCCTGATGACAGCACCAAATCCCGACTTCCCTCCGGCCACCACACTACCATCCAAGTGCAATATAGGCGCTGCACTTCCTTCCTGCTTCCACGAAATCCACTTCAACACAGGATCAGTTCTTGAATCACGACCATGCAACAGCCGCGCAAGATTGTTAGCCTGCACAATGACTTTCGATATCTGTGTGGCTTCTCCCACGAACACTCTTTTATTCCGCTCCCTCCACACAGTCCATAAGTAAGCCAAAAACCCTCCACCACCGACATTCACCGCACTCTTGAGCCATTCCAAACATTCATCATCCGACACCATGCACTATGGCTATCCACGTAAACCCTCCCTTTCTCCATATTTCCTCCGCCCACCTGCAAGTGAATAAGGCATGCCTCCAATCCTCCTCATGTTCGTCACAAATTCCACATAGTGGCGAGAGCTAACAATCTAGAGTAGCACAACACATTACATGGCAGCGCTCCCTGTCCCAATAGCCATAGCAATACCCCAACCTTTTCTGGTATCTCTTTTCTCCAAATCCACCGCCAGCCTCCCTCATGCCCCTCTTCTCCAACAATCCACTCATATGCAGATTTTACCGAATACAACCCTGTGGAGTTCAACCTCCAATGCATCAAATCAGGTGTGGCCGCCGATATAATTGGAGGTGGAGACCCCTCAATTCAGAAATCAACTCCTCCGGAAACCAAGAATATAACTGGTCAAGCAACCAAGAACTGTCCCCTACTACATCTTTGATCTTATAATCCAAATCACAAACATGAACAAATGGGACCTTATGCGCCAAGCATTCACCTTTCCACCAAGGGGCGTACCATAAAGAATTCTCTCCATCACCAATGCGAATACCAAATCCTTTATGTAAGAAATTACTTATCTTACAAATTGCTTTCCACATTTTCGTACCACGTTAGTCCAAGCTCGGAAACGTACCTGCCTCCACGCCATATTTCTCTCGAAAAGCTCTAACCCACAACTTCTCTGAATGACCAACAAATTCCTCCAAGATTCTGCCCATGAGCGCTATATTCATAGAGCGAGCCCTCGAATTCCCAACCCAGCATTAGTCTGAGACCGAGTTACCTTTGCCCAGCTAACAAGATGAAAAACCTTCCCATCAACCCCCTTCTAAATCCACCGCCGTATAATCTTATTTATATTCATACACACCCCCATAGGCACTAAATGAACTTGCATAGTATACACCAGAATAGCAGCAAGAACTGCTCGAGCCTTCGTGGTACTCCCGGCTTTATTTAAAAGGAAACTTTCCCACGACGCCAATTTGTCTTCAAGCTTTTTTTATCAGACCATCAAAATGACTTATCTTCATCCTCTCATGAATTATAGGGAACCCTAGATAGCGCCCTAATTCAGCCACCACCGGGATATTTAGATGCTGGTGTACCCATCCCTTCTCCGTACTGGATGCCCGTGGCGAACAAAATGCCCCTGACTTCCCAGGGTTCATGTGAAGGCCAGACCTACTTCCAAATCTTTTAAGAACCTCAGCCATACATTGGACACTTCCCTCTTCCAGCTTCGAGCAAAAAATAAGATCATCGGCAAACATTAAATGAGAGAGTGCCACACCACCCGGACTCAAAACAATCGGCTTCGAACGACCAAGACCTACCTCCTCCAAAATTGTCCGTGATAGTTTCTCCATAACTATGACAATCAGATACGGTGAAAGGGGATCGCCTTGGCAAAGTCCCCGACCAGCCTGAACATTCCCAATAGGAGACCCGTTCCGCATAATTGAAAAAGTTGAAGATGAAACACATTCATAATCAAGTCCTTACATGCATTCGGAACCGCCAACTCCTGTCGGCATTCATTCAGAAACTCCCACCTCACCGTGTCATACGCCTTGGCCAAATCAATCTTAATAACCACATCCTTAGTAGACCCTCTATCTCCCTCAATAGACGCCACTATCTCTTGGAGTAAGACACCATTATCTAAAGTACCACGCCCATGAAGAAAAGCTGACTGATATGGACTAATTGCCTCACATAATATACTTCTCAGTCGACGGACAAGCACCTTTGTCACCAATTTAAAACTGACATTGCATAGTGTCAAAGGTCTATATAGCATGAGCGACGCCGGTTCAGGCACCTTGGGAAGAAGACATAAGAACGCATGGGCAAAACCCTCTGGTAGCTGTCGAGAGTTCATAATTTCAATGATATGATTAGTAACTGGACCGCCCAACACACTCCAATATTCCTTGAAAAACATTGCCAGGAACCCGTCCGGCCGTGGAGCAGCTAAGGATCTCATTGACGCCAATGCTTTCTCCACCTCTACCCCCTGAATAGGCTTCTCCAGCAATTCAATATGATGCGACGTAAACTGTTGCAGACATGGTAATTCGCCATCCACATGCACCTCGTCATTAGTAGCAAACATAGCTCTGAAGTGATCAATAGCCATTTGATGTAAGATAGATGGATTTTCTTCCCATCTACCTTCCTCCATTTGCAGACCATATATGCGACTACGTTTCCTGTGCACCTTAGGTTTGGCGTGAAAATACTTCATATTACGATCTCCCACCTCAATCCATTTGTCCGGGGACTTTTGATGCCATAGCAACTCCTCATACACTAGAACTTGCTCTAATTCAGCCTTTAATTCCGCCTCCAAGCATAAATACCAAGCAGAATCCCATCGTTTAAGTTGTTTTTGAAATCCCATAATACGATTTTCAGCTTCCTTTTGCGATCTCTAATGTTTCCAAATGTTGTGGAATTGAAGTCTAGTGATGTCGTGCGTACTCTTGAAAGTAACTCCGGTAGAGCAGCATCACCTTCCCCAACATAACTTTGAACCACACTACCATAATCCGGATGAACTTTCCAAGCAGCCTCCCATCGGAATGGCCAATCATTCCGAACCTGTCTATCCCCGCAACCAACTTTAATGGACAATGATCCGATCCAACTCGAGAAAGGTGATACACCCTACTTTCACCAAATTGGTTCAGCCAATCAAACTTAGCAACTCCCCGGTCAAACTTCTTTCTAATTCGCCGACTACTCACCATTCGCGACCAAGTATGTTCTGGCCCAAACGTCGGAATACCAAGCAAATGACAATAGTCCAACACACCCCAAAAGAGGGTTGTCTAAGTCACGCACCCACCTTTGAGCTGTCTTGCTCATCACCCCACACACGTTCCAAGCTATTATTGAAAATTCCTTAAAATCCATAATCATTATATAATAAATGGGAACTACCATTCTGACCCTACGACACTCCATTCGTCTCTTTATCTTCCTCTTTACTCTCATGTTCCTCCAGATCATCATCTATTTTCCCCGCAGAAGACTTGGCCGAATCTTCCTGCATGCCATTCAATACCATAAACCTACCACCAATCATACCCCCCACCACCACTTGTACTTAACTGCCTCTCACCCTTATCCCGTCTTAGCCTTTTCAAAGAATTCCCAGAGAAAGAGCTCTCATACCCTCCCCTCTCTAGCCGAAGGGCCTGATAAAGAACTAACTGGCCCTTACCTATATCTCCCACTCCCACATCCAACTCACCCCTCTCATTATCAACTACAACCTGCTTCCCCTTGTCCCTACGTGAATTTTCTTTCGCGGGAACCTGTTCACCACCTCCAGACTGACCCCCGTCTCCCGACTTAACACCTTCCTCAACCTTTCCACCTCCCACCACTATCTTACGTGAGGGTTTGTTGCGGCGACGACCAACCATCATCCATTCCCCAAATGCATGTGCACCAGGAGAAGCTGATGACTCACCTTCCTGATGCGCTCGACCAACAGGATCCACATTTACATCCTCCTTCTGCTCCTAAGAAACCCTACCACCCTGTTTACTACCCCTCGCCACTTGCTCAGAATTAGGATTTTGAAAAGGAGAAGCCACTACAATTCCCGTCAATACGACCATAACAGGTGCATTTGGTGTAAAGTATATGCAGGCTCTCATACGCCACCTGCACCCAACGACCATTAACCCTCATCATTCCTGTCACCGGTTTTGTCAAATCCAAAGCAATGCATACCCTGGCATGCTTCCTCCTCGAGGACAACCGCGTGCATGAATCTCACTTAAATACCTCCCCCGATCCCGAAGCCACCGCCCACAATATATCCTCGCGATACCTGTGCATCGGTAGATCCATAAGTCTCACCCAGACTAACGTCTTGTTAACTTGCGTCTTGCTCGGATCAAACTCCCTTGTCCATGGTATAATAGCCAAACAGTGGTCGAATATCATCCAAGGACCCCCATTAATCACCACCTCCCGATCCCCCATAAGGCCAAATTTTAGAATAAAGCAAGCATGCCCTACGTCAATCAAACTGAACTTGCCCTTTACTTTCCACATCCTACCAAGCCTACCTTTCATGATATAGTACGGCACATATGTTCCTAGAACCTTTATCACAAGTGCCGACTCCCGATCCTTGCCAGCCTCCGCATCAATAGTTTCATCAATAATGAAAGTCGGGATATTCGGATTCCCCTCAACAAACCCTTTCTTTACAAGGTTCTCCGCTATCAAGTCATGCCGACTCTTTGGTAAGTCAGTCGCCATCCTCTCCCCTGCCAAAACATCTGCAAAAGATTGTGTCTTGCCACCGGGATCGTGAACCGGAGAAGTCTCCACAGTCGTGAAGGAAGTCGCCGCTCGTGGAGAAGAAACCCTAGAACTTGGAATTATAGAAACATATAAATTACAGAAAAAAAAGTATACATTTTTATACTACTGCAGTAAAACTTGGAGTTTTTACTTTTTGGCCTTTTTAATAGTTGGAACTATTACAAACACCTTATACACTGTAAATCTGTGCTAAATTGAAAACACTTTTGATAATTCCTCGAGGAGCGACTCAAATCAAGCAAAGCGAGATCATAGGAATGAATCCAAATCAATAATTAAATTAAAATCAGCATTCAAATTTAATCTGAACATGAAAACGGCAACCGCGGCAGTAGACTTACAGATGTGCCAATGGGAGTAAGAGAAGGCTGAGGGAAATCATGACATAATGGTAATGTTTTTTTCAAGATGAAAAGCAGAGCCGAGTTTGCGCGCAAGTCTCGGACAAAGAACTCCATCACAATAGGGATTAGGGCTTTAATTGATGAGGAAGATTTTTTACGATGATGAAAGAAAATTAATGGTTAGCAAAGAATCAAGAGAGCGGAAAAATTACTACAGGCACCGCTTATTGAAATGGCTTTTAGAAAAAATAGAAGCCAAAAGTAAAAACAGATGCATAATAAAAACAAGAATTTAAAGGCATAATGTTAATATGAAATCTATATTATGATAGAATTAATAACAAGAATTTAAAGGCATAATTTTATAGGCACATTTAAAATGTAAAAGACGTACAAGAATATTTTACATAGTAATTTAAAATTTAAATAAAAGGCATAGACATGAATGTAAAAACATATATATAATTTAAATAAGCAAGATCACATTAAAATCTTTTTATTTCCGTTAATAAAGAGGAGGACGCCACAATCATACTATCTCATATCTCAAGTATTTCATAATCCATTGGCCGCAGCCAAATACGCCATACGCAGACACACTCTGGAGCCTCGGGTAACCCATACGGATACACCCGAGAGTGCAGACTCTAATATCAATGGCCATTTTGGCACAATATCACAAAAAAAAACACCATCGCCCGTCTTAGCACGAAGTGAACAGTTAGAGGGGCACCCTGCAGAGCACTCACCCCCTAAATCGCAAGTGGAAATCTAGCTCAACCTAGTGTAACAGTTTTTTGAAAATCATTTTTATCATCTTAATATGAATTCGAAACTATGAGTTTAGAAAATCCGAATTTAACCAGTGTAATAAGTATGCACGTCACAGTTTACGACTTTCGAATTTAAAAATCCGTTTCTAAGGCGAACACTGCGAAATTTATACAGTAGATCCAAGAAACCAAGACGAACAACTTTTGTATTTTATGTTTTTCAAAATAAGTTACGGATCTGGGTCAGAAATCGAATTCTTTGTAAAATTCGTAAGCTGTCAGGATTCAGAATTGGCAATATATGGTAAACCCTAAACCCAACAATCGCAAATATATCACAAGGACAAGATACACAGATAAGTAAAACTTGTTGTTTACGCGGTATCCAGACAACCAACCAACAATCACAAATATATCACAAGGCAGAAAACAAATGCAGAAAACAAGTCGAAGATTATTGGTTGATTCAAGTCGAGAGTTGTTGTTTCAAGAAGCCCATAATGGACATCTCATGGGACATTTCGGGAAGAATGCTACAGTCGAGATCTTGTCTGAGAAGTTCTATTGGCCTGGTATGAGGAAACAAGTCGAAGATTTTATTTCTAAGTGCATCATGTGCTTAAAAGCTAAGTCTGCGGTCAAGCCTCATGGGTTGTACCAAGCATTGCTTGTACCATCTGGACCGCATCTAGACATTTCCATGGATTTTATGCTTGGTCTACCATGAACTGTAACAGGAAAAGATTCCATATTTATGGTGGTAGATAGATTCTCCAAGATGGCGCACTTCTTGCCTTGCACGAAGACAAGTGATGCACTATATGTTATGAAGTTGTTTTTCAAGGAGGTTGTGAGATTGCATGGGATTTCCGAAGTCCATTATGTCTGATCGGGGTGTTAGGTTTATCAGTTACTTCTGGAAATCCCTCTGGAGCAAAATTAGTACGAAGTTGTTGTTCTCAACTGCATTCCATCCCAAACCGACGGCCAGACTGAAGCTATCAACCGGGTGTTAAGTAACTTACTTCGTATTATTACTGCTTCAAATTATAAAAGTTGGGATGAATGTCTATCATACATTGAATTTGCATATAATAGGCATATCCATAGTGTAACTCATATTTCCCCTTTTGAAGTCGTTTATGATTTTAACCCCCTGACTCCAATTGATCTTCTGCCATTGCCTAACAATGAGCATCTTAATGTTAATGACAATTCAGGGCTAGAGCTATCAAGGAACTGCACCAGAATGTTAAATATAGCCTGATCAAGTCTGCGGAGTCATATGCGAAATATCATGACAGGTGTAGAAAGAAACTGGTGCTGAATCCATGAGGTTGGGTGTGGCTTCACCTTAGAAAGGAGAGATTCCCAGCAAAGAGACGCAACAAACTATCTCCACGAGGAGATGGATCGTTTAAAGTTTTAGAAAGGATTAATGACAATCCGTATAAATTGGAATTACTTGATGAATATGGGAACATTAATCCTAGTTTTAATGTTGCAGATCTGGTGTTGTTCGAACGGGACGAAGAGGATTCTAGTCGGTTGATGACTCAACCTTCCGAAGGGGAAGGGAATGGCATGTAAGCCACAACTGTAGCACTTACATTTCCCATTGGTCCTTGTTCGAGGAATCGGGCCAAGAAGTTCACATCCCAAGTTGCTGATCTATTGAAGCAGAGCTTTGAGGAAGAGATGCTGAAAGTCGTAGGAAGCCAAGCCGTACCAAAGATGCTGCTTCAATACCATCCGGAAGAAAGCCCGGGATCTAGCCACATGGACCCAACATCCAGTAGCTGACCTGAGCCCTCTTTTTGTGACATGGCCGAACCTATCTTTTGTTGTTCTAGTTTAATATAGTGCATGAACTTATGTTACGATAGTGCACTTCATTTTCTTAAATTATGTTAGGCTAGTAATAGTGTGGGGCCCCTTTGGGCCTCTATATATATATATATATGTCCTCCCCACACCCTTGTACTATCTTTTGTTGAATGAAATATTTGCACTCTTTGCAACTCTTCCAAAAGGTCACCTGTAAACTTGTTCATCATCTCACACCATTCCTCATCTTGGGCAACCTCCACAACTTGGAACCCCAAGCACTCCAAGATTGTGTTCAACCATCACCTTGATCTTGTGAGGAGTTGAAGACAAGACGTAGGGGCTTGTTTGCTCTCCATCGTTTGCTCTTGTTGTTGGTTTGCTTCTCTATCTTTACTTTTCCATGTCCATGTCTTTATCTTCATCTTTTACAAGAATGTTTCCAGCAAGATCCATGGCAGTGAAAGCGGTACGATAAATATTTGACGGATCCGATGCCGTATTCGAGTATATTTGAATACAAATTCGACTATCCGGCCGGATATTTCAGTGTATCCGAATTCGAATCCAAATTTTAAATGCGGATTCGTATTCGTATCCAAAAATATCCAACTGTATTTTTGGATTCGGTGGGATATTGCTAGTTTTTATCCAAATTTTAAATCCGGATTTCCGGATATATTAATATATTATTATTTATTAATTAAAAACTATCAATAATTATAATAAATTATAAATTATCCAATTAAATCCGATCCGTCGTGTATTCGACCCGTATTCATATCCTGAAAATATTCGAATTTGTATCCATATCGGGCATATCCATATCGTTTTGATCCCTAATGAACATGCAAGGCTCGGTAGTTGGTATAAGGGTAATAACACATGAATGAGTGTAATATATACCACTAGAATAAGTAAAACAAATCCCAAAAAACCGAATTTGGTGTCCTGTTCCATAGTTCCATTAATGAAATCATAGATAAGTGACAGTAATAGAAAATGTTGACAATAACGCCACAAACAACAAATCCACAACGCATACTCCAAAACATAACTAGGATAGTGTATATTATTCCTTTGAAAACTGCAACTTCAGAAACTCCAACTCCATCTCCAAAGCAGCCCTTTTTTTCTTCTCATTCTCCACTTCCATTCTCAGATTCTCAATCACCTTCTCTTCTTCCCTCTTCATGGCTGCCGTGGCTTCGTCTCCTCCTATCGATGCTATCATCTGCTCCACACGTTGTTTCTGCTCATCAAAGCTCTTCTGCAGCAATATAAGGCTTTCCATCACCAGCCCCATGTCTACGCCTTTACCATTCTGTCCTGGACTAGCATTTGATCCTTCTGATGACCCCTCATTGCCCCTTTCTTGATCACCCACTTTGTTGCCTCCGTCTCTGATCTGTTTTGCAATCGTAGTGTTGTCACTCTCTTTGAGTATGGGTGGATACATCACTGGATCCAATTCGAAAACTTCCACATTGAAGTTCCATCCGCTGATCCTCCTCTGCTTCACGTTTTCCCCCAAAGGCAAATTATCCTCTGCATCGTCTTCACTGTCGCCGCTTTTGTTCCTGCCCTTGAACCTCTGCTCAATGGCGGGCAATCCCATGAGCACGTTCTTGACTAGAAAGTCGGGGCCTTTGGAGTTCTTGAAGAAGGGATGCTTCAACAGCTTGTCTGCGGATGGCCTTTTAGAAGGATCTTGATCAAGGCACAATCCAACCATGTCCTTAAAAGCTTTTGAGAACTTCTTGCTCTTGATATCTTTGCTCTTCTCATAGTGATCAGAAAACCGGAACCGCTTCGTGATCTTCATGACCAAAGATTTGGATGGCGGGAGATGTGACAGTGGTGGCCTTCCATGGGCCAATTCCAATGCAGTAATCCCAAAAGACCATATATCTGCCTTGAATCCATATCCTGTGTGCGAGTGTATCACTTCAGGTGCCATCCAGTATGGTGTCCCTGCAACATCAGTGAGCATAAAAGAATGAGAGTAGTTTGATCCCGCCCTGCCAGATGAAGCATATGACTCGTATATTGAGGCTGAGACCCCAAAGTCTGCCAGCTTAATTGATCCATTGGAGTCAACAAGAATGTTGCCTGCCTTGATATCTCTGTGCAGGTGTCCCTGGCAGTGGAGATACAATAAAGCATTAAGTATTTCCTTGAGAACAGTGGCTATGCAGGGCTCAGATAGGCCACTGGGGAAGGTGGAAGCAATGATGGACTGTAGAGAGCCAGCAGACATGAACGGCATCACCACCCAAAGGTGGCGGTCCACAGTGAATGAGCAGTAGGCTTTTAGGATGTTGGGATGACTGAGAAGTGTCATAGTCTTGGCTTCACGACGAACATTGTCCAAATTTGCTCGGGATCTCTCTAGATCAATGGCTTTGATGGCAACAGGAGAGGATCCCATGGGAATGCAGATAGCCTTGTACACGATGGCACTAACACCTTTGCCAATTTCATCAAGAATCTTATAGGAATAGGGGTCCAGAGGGTACTGATTGTCGTTGCTGGAACCGCTGCTGATAGCCTTCCTTGGATGAAAATCATCTTCTTTCTCTTCATGGGCCATGTTGAAATTGGATTCTGGAGTAGAGTATGGTTTATTCCTCTGATCTGCCCAGGTGTTTGTTCTCGATGCCTTTCCTGTATTCAAAGAGGCAAAAGGTGAGCTGAAGCAGGTTTCCTGTGAGAGAAAGTAATTGTGTGTGTGGATGGATATCTGTGTATTCATGTGAGTTTCCAACTACTGTATTTATAGAAAAAATGTTCACCACCATTCAGTTTGTAACAAAAATAAAAAGAGCATTCACAGACTTGAAGCATTCTATCTGAATATATGCGTCAAACAACAGAAAGGAAAGTGGAAATCCCAGCCAATTTGGACAACAGAAAATACATGCACCTGCCATAGATTGAAATTCTTCTATCTTGCAATAACATTCATTGCTGTTCAAAATCAATTGGCATTTGGATCCACGATTCGATTTTAGAAAGGCCAAAACCAACCTTAGTGTTCTGTCAGCATCATTATTTGTTAAGCTTGCTAGCTAGTCTGGACACCAACTGTTGGGGTCACAACGTTCCAATGATTCATCTTGCATGTGTTGTTTATTTTATCGTCTCTCTAACCTCAATATCTAAACGACTCCTGTTGTCTTGAAATAAACATTAATTAATTCTTGCCCTTCATTTTGGATACCTGAGTAACAAAAGGAAACCACACAAAGAAACCAACAGAAATGCATATGACATATACACATATATACATACTGGAATATTCAGAAAGTACAAGATATAGATAACATAAAACCATTTTTGCCATTGCATCCAAGAGTCAAGACAAAACTCGATAGGACTTGACCTGATTGATTGAATCCAATAGAATATCTCCCTGTAAAAATAAGCTTTTCAAGTAACTGTCATTTTCTGAGAGCAAACATTGAGTATTAACTAATGAGACTGTCCACGTTCCAAAATCCTTGAGACAAACTTACCTTTTCTTGATTCAACAGTCTTTACTAACTGATAGCTTAGTATTTTCATGCTACTAATATTTTTTGCCTCATCGCAGTAGAAAGCTGTTTGGGACAAGGAAAGGAAGCAATATGCCCATTCTGCATATAAATGCACATTCCCTACCAAGCTCTCCATTTCTTTCAGTTATTGTTGAGTATTCATTCTGCAGTCTTAACCTTCATTGTATTTGTACCCAATAACACCTTGTTTTCAGGCCCCGTTCTCTATGACTTATTTTCAGGTCTTATTACTTATTTTTTATAGAAATCAGATCAGACTAGATCAGATAAGAAACATTAAGATCAGACCAGATTAAATAAGATCAAACCAGACCAGATCAGATCAAATCATTATAATAATATATACAGAAAATAAGATCAGACCAGACCAGACCAGATGAAATCAGACCAGACCAGAAAAATTCAGACCAGACCAGACAAATTCAGATCAGACCAGACCAAATCTTATAAATTCAGATCAGACCAGAAAAACTAAGGCCTAGAGAACAGGGCCTCAGTTGTGATCTTTCAGCATTATCATGGAGAATGTACGCAAGGACAAGAAGAAAATAAACCCGAGGGAAAATCCCAGCCCACCCTTTAGCCAAATTTATTCTCATTCCCAAAAGATATACCCCAATAGCAGATCAATCAACCTTTGCATAGTCAAACTACAATACTACATAAAAAAGGATTACAAACTGAACAGAACAAAAAATAATAACTACTACATTACAAGGAATAATTGTCAACATGCCACAATGAAGCCAAACTAAGGTGAACCCTCCTTCTGATATAGAATATAAATCATCGGAGGCCGCTCTGCGTTAAATTACTCTAGCTCAGTGGTACAATTTAGCACAATGTTATCCTTCTAATCTGAGAACTGACAGCTTGGTCTAGACAGTTAACTTTTATCATGAATCTAGGATCATCAGTGTGCACATCTGACAGCTTATTGATTCGATTTTTAAGTCTTCTCGCCTACAGCAGCATACAAGGATACAAATTAAAGAAAAGAAAATGGCATACAAAGCATCCACATTGCACGTGATAGTTGAGCACAAGCGTCTCAATCAGTGACCATAACAAGAGCTAGTTAAGCATTCACATTACAAACTAGTGCTTGAACTTCAACATGCACCATCACTTACATGCAAACGGCAAACAACCAGACCCATGTTACAGCAAAGAGTTGCAAGAATTTTGCAAGTCTGAACCATAGATACCAGTTCTATCTTCAGATCTAAAAAATTTGCAACAGAGTTAAATTATTCTATAAGATAATGGTAAATCCAGAGGAGAGAGTAATACTAATCCAAATTACCATAACACACCCTCAGTCGCCTATCCAGCACTTTCTCTCACCCTGTTCCCCTCAGTGTTTCTTCTCCTGCTGCTGCTGCTGCATATACTCATGTAATCTCTCCGCCTTTTGCTTCATCTCAGCAATCATGTTCTCTGTTTCATCAATAATTTGCTTTGGGAGAAAACTTTCTAAATAATCAAGCCACTCCCCCATTGTCATCTTGTCTAGATCTACTACCACTTCATTGCTGCACGCATTCGTTGTGCCTTCTTTTACAGCAGATGTGCTAACCATTTCAGGACCTTCTCGCCCAGACTTTACCCTCTCAACTCCAGTTTCTGATTCTCTTTCCTCTTCTTCACATATTTTATTCTTTAAATGTGTTTCTTCCTTCTCCTCAGGAATTTCCTCTATCAACTTTTTTCTCCCTCCTCTACCCTTCGTTGTCCTTTTGTCTTCAAGAACACAAAGATCAACTCCAGCTTCACCTTCACCTTCTTCCCTCCTTGAACTCCTTGTCCTCCTCACACCAACTCTTTGCCCGCCATTCAGCTCATCTGGCCTCAAATCCTTATCCCCGACTGAATTCAAATCCTCAGACATACTCAAATTGCTCTTAGAACTCCTAGTCACCCTTCGATTCACCTTCCTCCCTCGCTTGACCACATCTTCAGCCATCTCTTCGAATTTTTCATTGTCATCATCAAGATCAGCTGTCGAACTCAGCAAATTCTCTTCCTTTCTTGAACTTCTAGTCGTCCTCGAACTTGCCCTTTCTACATTCTCCATTTTCAGCTCGATTTCAGCCACATTTATGGATTCCCTTGCTGTAGATCCCCGAGTTCTTCTTGCTCTCACATTTTCCTTAACAACAGCCCCAATTTTTTTACCCTCATCGCCCAAATCATCAGAATTTTCATTCGTAGATTCAGGCCCCAAATTATTTGCATTATTTCCTTCACAATCATCCCCCAACTCTAGCTCTAAATTTTCATCAATTATCCCCAATGCCGGAACCGCATCCCTTCCTCTTCCTCTCGTCCTCCCCCTCCTCGCATGCCCCTTCACATTTTTAAAACTGGCACTATCCTCTTCCTCACTTGCCTCAAATTTAATCCTAATTGATGTGTGCTCGCCGATTTTGACGACATCTCCGTCGGAGAGAGCTGCAGGCTGTGACGGCTCAAGCTGCGCGTCATTCAAGAAGGAGCCGTTTGAAGAGCCTAAGTCAGTTATGGTCCAAGTATGCGCTTCTCCATCCGATGCAGGTTCAACCTGGATAAGGAGGTGTTTGGAGGAGACACCGGCGTCTTTGATGGCCAGGGAGTTGCCCCGAACAATCCTGCCAATTTGAACGCGGGTCCCGGGCTTGAAACCGCAGATTTGGCCCTCGAGCGGGCCCTTTTCCATGACGAGCAACAGCGTCGGGCATCGGGGATCAGAGGCGGGGGCAGCGGTGGTGGATCTTCTCGGCGGCATATTTCGTTTGGATTTATGTAAGGGATGTAAACTGGAAAGAATTGGTGACGACACCGAACGCAACTCACCACTGATGATGGAGGGATTTTCTCCTCGCTGAAATTTTGAATTGTTTCCAGGGGTGTATTCGTTTCATATTTATTATTTTAAAAAGTCGATTTATAAAGTCTATGGACTCCACGTAGAGTTGGTTGATTTTGTCTGTGTAGAGTTTGACTGACTTGACAAAATCCGTAGAAATTTGGAGAGATTTTGCATAGTTATAATTTTTAAAAGAATCCATTAAAATCTACGAAGAATTAAAATCCATGGACTGTTGAATACCTCAAAATTTTTAAAGACTTTTTAAAATCTGTATTGAATACACCTAGATTTTTAAAAACTTTTTAAAATCTGTATTGAATACCTCTAGATTTTTAAAGACTTTTTAAAATCTAAGTTGAATACACCAAGACTTTCAAACTCCAAAAAAATCTCATAAACTCTCTATCCAATATACCCCTAAGTTTTTTAGGGCATCTCCAAGTCTCCAACCCACATTCTAAGCAAATAAATTTAAAATAAAAATATATATTTATAATGATATAAAATATAAAAAATATACAAAAAATTTTTAAAAAAAACAAAATTAAAAGAAGGAAGAAACATATATCAACAAAAAAGGAAAATGCAATATTTGCAGGGTGAACAGTCCCCGCAATTAGGGGTGGGTCGGTACGGTATACCGAAAAAATTTCGTCGTACCGTATACCGTACCGAACCTTACGGTATGGAAATTTTCATACCGTTGCCGTACCGCACCTTTCGGTATACCGATCTTCGGTATACCGAAATTTTCGGTATGAAATATTTCCATACCATTGTCATACCGACATTTCGGTATGTTCGGTATATACCGATATACCGAACCTTCGGTACATACCGGAATACCGGTATCACGGTATATACCGACATACCGAACATTCGCTACATACCGACATACCAGTATTGCGGTATATACCGACATACCGAACATTCTCTATATACCAGCATATCGGTATTGCGGTATATACCGATATACCGAAGAATCGGTACATATCGATATACCGATACCGCGGTATATACCGAAGTTCGGTACGGTAACGATATACCGCGGTATCAAAAAATTTATACCGTTACCGTACCGAAATCTTACGGTACGGTATGATACCGTGCCGAAAATTACGGTATACCAAAAATTTCGGTATTCTCGGTATTTTTTCGGCACGATATGTGCGGTATGCGGTATAATATTCGGTATTTTTCCCCAGCCCTACCCGCAATATTTGCCGCTCCACGGTACAAAAACGCAATAGATAGTGATAGCAAAGAGCCACCGCTCCGCCATTAATCCCATTTCACGCAAGAATGACTGAAGGGTTGGAGACACTCTTAGGCAAGAGTATAAAAGTTACTCCCATTAATTTTCTCACATTTTTCATTGTTACAATAAGAATCACTACTTTTTATTTTAAGCATATTAAATCAATATAAACAACAATAGAGTTAGGGTCCTGAAATACATTATTCAGAACTTTTCTGAACATGCTACATCTGTATCAATTCATGCTAGAAAAATGGAAGGGGTCAAAGTTACCTAAATGGACGTGAACATTAAATGGATTGAATATCTAATTATTATTTAACTAATGCCATGATTACTTACCCATTAATTGCTTGCCTTTAGGATTATTTCTTGCCCACTCACATTGATATGTAGCCATTATTTGTATCAATTCAAATCATGATATATGTAAATATTTAATATTCATGCTGTTTGGAATTAATAAAACCCTTGCTTAAATTTTCTGATTTTGGGTTCTTTTTTATTTAAATGATACATGTACCATGTTTATTTATTATCATATTGTATGTAATTCATATCATGCTACGTGGATGTATTATCATGCTGTGGAATTAATTAAATATTTGTTTAAATTTTTGAAATTTGGATTCATTTTTATTTAAATGATGCAGGTATTATGTGTATTTATTCGTATGCTGTATGTAGTTCATATCATGCTATCTGAAATTATCATCATGCTTGTTTCAAGTACTTGAATATTTTAATTACATTTTTTGGCAACACACAAAATATATTTTAATTACTTTATTGACTATTTTGTGAATATTATAATTAATCTTTTAATTGAATATTTTAATTACTTCTGTAAATATACATAGCATATCCCATTAAAAAAAAGATGGCATTTACGTTTTTATGGCAAATATAATATTTATGTTTTTTTGTCAATATTGATTACTTAAAATAATACATAATACTTATAGTAATGTATTAAATGCATATTAATCATTCATCAAATACTTAATACTTAAAAATAATTTATAAATGGAATGTATATCAATTAAACTGTAACCAATTTTCCAAAAAAATCTACCCAGCATGAAATCCATAAAATTCAGCAGTTCAGTTTTGTCCTGATTCAGGACTGGAACCGTTTCCTATAAACAATATTAGAATATTAATTGCTCTCCGCATGTTATTAAAGTAATCACTTTTTACTTTTTGCATAGAGTTCAATGCACAATTTTATTAAAAATAATCACTTTTTACTTTCTGTATAAAGTCCAATGCACATGTTTAATCATTAATATCTCAAAATAGATATAAGTAAAAACTAAATATAGTATATCTTAAAACTCTACAATTAGACGATTCTAACAAGATCATACTTGATTATTTTTATCTTTTTACATCATTACGGTAATGTTAAATTAAAGTTACAATAAATAGTGTCAAAAGTCAAATATAACAATTATAAAAAGCATTGAGGGAAAAACCAAATTTAATCACACCACTTTAACTACTAAATATCACTACTTAAATTCTTGTGTCCAAAAGAAAGTAGCCATGATTAACGGAACGGAGTGAGTAGATAACTTTTTGTATTTGGATTAAATTTTTGAAAACTAGTTTTTTGAAGTACATATAAATAATTCGTGGAGATATTTTAGACTTTTAACATGCTCTATAGACTTCGGAAAAAAATGGTCTATTACACTATGGGCTTCAGTGTTACATATTTGTATAATAAGTATAGCCCAGATGAAAGAGACGGTAATTTTTCCAATACATACTTCATATCAAGAGTTATATTTGTGATCAATAAATATTCATCAGTCCCTTCGGTTAATGTCTCGATATGATATCCATTTCTACGAATATCTTTAAACACAACAAGTTTCTTCGAGACTTGGGAGATAATAGTGCATTTTCAATAAGAGTTTTCTTCCATTTAGAATGAATATTACAGCTCTTTCGGAGCCTTTAATTATATTTGCACTCCCACATATTGTATCAATTGATGCATCTCCCAATTTTATACAACAGAAATAATTCTCATTTTTCAATATTGTGTGCCTAATGGCACTGTAAATGAGGAATGCCTCATTATAACTGGCATTCATTTATTATTCTGGAAGAAAATTAATAAATGTCCATGCCAAAATAGTAACAGGTACATAGCAAGATTTGATAACAAAAAATATACAGAAAAATTTATTAAAAAGAAACATAGCAAAACATATAACATTAATTTATATCTTCCATAAAGTCATCTATATCAAAATTTGCCATGAAAGTAACGGGCTTTCACTTCCCGTCAGGTCACCGGGGCATAGAAGACTTGGTTCTTCCAGGCCTATTCTATCAGCTTCACAAATAATATTGGAAGTTACCTTGGTTTCCCAATCCACCATAGGTGTGTGTCCGCAAGCTGTTATAACCACATATTGGAAAAAATGGACAGTCGTATATCTTCTTGGGCGCTCCGATTTTTAAACAAAGCGGGACGACTTACCCTAGCCAAACATGTTCTTACAGCCATCCCTTCTTACTATATGCAACTTGGTTGGATCCCAGAATTGGTTTGTAAAGCTATTGATGACGTATTCAGAATTTTTTTTTGGAAAGACCGTGAAGGGAAAGGCCTGCACTTGGTACAATGGGAGGAGGTGGCCAAGCCAAAATCTCATGGGGGCCTCTGTCTGCGCAAGGCTCGCATCACATATATCGCCCTTAAATATAAACCATGCTGGAGCAACCTTACAACTTTACGAACTACAGGCTATTTCGTGTGGTGTAGCATTCGGAAGGCTATCCAATGACTAGCTGGAGGATATTCATTTCATGTAGCTAATGGCGAGAGCTCCCTATGGTCTGTTCCCTGGTTAAAGGGTATTTTATTGGGATCCCAGGTGTCTTATATCCATGTGTGTGATATTGAATTAAAGATTAAATATGTGATTGATGATCACAGATGGAAATTGGACATTCTTTATACACAACTTCCAGATAATATTCGCCTCGCGATTTTGCAATCCACCACCGCGTCTGCACTCTTCTCTTACTGATGGTTGGCGTTGGTCTAAGAGTTTGGATGGGCATTATTCAGCTAGAACAGGTTACAAATTTTTATTGGGGCAAAGACCGGTTCCTATAGGTTGGAAATGGTTGTGGTGTTCAAAATTTCCAGAGAAAATTTATGTGTTCTTATGGCTCCTTGCTCGCAATGCTACTTTCATATAACCAACTGCGTTTTCATCGGCAACTGACTGCTAATCCCCTATGCACCATATGTGGTGTTGAAAACGAGGATTGGTTGCATTGCCTATTTTATTGTACTTGGGCAAGGCACTACTGGAATGGGCTCACATACAGATTCCGCATGACTTGGCAACTATAGATACCTGTGACATATCACATACGTTATAGGCTATTTGGTATGTTCTATGCCTTTGGTCTACATTTCATAGCTGGCGTTTAGTGGGCTTGGCGAGAATGCAACTTTAGAGTATTCCAAGGGCATGGCTTTCACTCCAAGTTCTCTTCAGACGCGTCGAGCATTTACAATTGGAAATGGTACGGTGCAAAACCTCAACAGTGGTTGGCCCTCGCCCTCAAAGGATGGTTACTTAGAATATGGTTACTTGGTGTGTAGAATATTTTCTAACACAACCCACAATGTACGGTCCAAGTGATAATTCTGTGAAACCGCGTCGAATCCACAGGGAATGGGGAATTGCTAATAATTTATTAAATTCAAGTAGCAAATAAAATTAAAGTGAGAGAATAGTTTCGTTTATCTAAGATCCTAAAATTGCAATTAATTAAAATAAAACTATTAAAAAGTTCCAATCAATGAACAAGAGAGAGAGAGAGAGAGAGAGAGAGAGAGAGAGAGAGGATTAATTAATATGCTAGATCATGAATAAGGATCCCCGGATCTTTTAATTGTTGACAAACTTGCAATTGTATATAAAAATCCCATTTTTAATTAATTAATATGCCTCTTAGAATTATCACAATTTAGAAACCTCTCGATTTTAAAGACATGCAACTCCTCCGCCTTGAAGTCGTATTATTTATAGACCGGTTTGCAGAAGATATATATCAGCCAGAAGATTCACGCGATATCCCGAGATTTAGCAAGATTTGGGCATCCAGCCCTAGGGTGCACTTTTTATCCGGATGATGAATGAAAAAGATATGAAGAATAAGATATTTGGAATGGTGACAAAATTCTGGACGTTTTGACACGTGGAACTCCCAAATCGGCCTTGAAACGAGCTATTTATAGCCCAAAATGCGAAACTCTAAAATGCAGGTGCGGAGGGCGCTCGTTGGGCGCGCGATCTGGGAGAAAAGCGCGCCACGAGCGCGCCGTATCAACAAACAGTGCGTTGTCCGCGTGTTCGACCTTCACGCCGTGCCCCCAGTGCGCATTTCGGACTGTTTTCACTATTTTTCTTCTGTTTTCCGAGTTTTAGAGCTCCAATTGATTTCTTCTTGGTCCCTTTGGCCCTTGGCTTGCTAAAAACACCTAAAAACATACAATCTTAACACAAAATACATTAAAATGTATATAATCATAAAATGAGATCACGGCCCGAATTCCGGCCAAATGGCCTAAATTCGGGCCCGAAATCCTTCTAATGACCCATTTCCCTAGATCAAAATATTGTGTCCTAAAAGTAAAAATGACTCCTTCTGGTGGTCTATTTTATTTATTATCTCTTTTTTTATTATGAACGGATTGAGAATTTTAATGTCTTCCCTCTTTGTCGCTTCATATTGCAGCCATCTGATCCCGTAGATGTTGTCCCTTTACAACAAAGAGGACCTGATTAAGTTATTTCTAATAGCTTGGGGGTAAGCATCCGATGGTCCATTCAACTCATCCAGGTCATTATTATGATTTCTTATGTTCGCAAGAGACTAATAATATATCGGCTCAACTCCCGGGGAATTCACCGGCTTCAATCACGTTGCTTATCTCAGATAGTGCAAGGATCGAGCCGAATTATAGGTCAGGTCCTCTAGAGACCATCATTTTAGATGATTCTTCAAATGCAATAGGTGATTTGACGCCACATGATCCGGTAAGCAATTCATTCATATGCTTATTTCTTTGTCACCATTTCGGCCATTTGATATTCACTTTGTAATGAATTCCTTTAGGCCTTCCCAACTGGTGGTCAGACAGATACCACAAATAATGTTCAGGGTCATTCACATGAAGGCCTTCCTAAGGCCAGGATACGATTTCTCTTTGATCATCTTGACACTTTATCTGTTTGTCTTTACAACAGACAACAATTTCTATTCTCAGAACGTTGCTATGGATTCCGGGCTCTCGAGTCCTTGATATATAGGCCCTTGACTTGAGATCATAGGGGCTCATTATGGGAAGCTGCTTCAAGGAATATCCAGACTTCTGAAAACGTCCCAGCATTGGGCGCTAGAGTAAAAGAAGCTTGGACCATTGCAGATCATGCGATGACCGAAATTCTTCTTCTTCGATGATCACGAGGTAATCTCTGTTTCCTCATATTTTTTTACTGTGTGCTCGTTCCTTCCTGACATTTTAATGTCATTTTGATAGGAAGCTGCAAACCACTCTATGTGAGGGTGATAATAGGCGATTTCTCGAGATATTTTGCGATGCCATTAGAGGTTGTGTCTTTACAATCGCGTATTGATAGATATCGCAAAGAGCTTGAGAGGGCTAAGGTTGAATTAGAACATCTTCGGGAAAGGAGGGATACTATCTCTGAGGAGATAAATCAAGTGAACAAGGTGATTCGTCAAGCACAAGAGCGACGTGAACTACTAGCCGGTCGGATTCTCGCTGTCGATCAGGATATTGAATCAAATCGTGTTACTGTCAACCAAAAGGTTGCGGATATCGATCAATTAAAAATAGGCCTCATACCCTGGATGAAAGACTGACCTTCGCAGGGAGGCGATTGAAGCCAAAACCCAAAAGAAGCTTCAGAAATGGACCGAGATCTCCGATGAGTTGAAATACGTAGGTGTAATTCCCCCGTCTTGACTTTAGACAGTTTTATCCAAACAAGTGTATTATTTTGTTGCATATAATACCATATATATGTCACCTAGTTTTTGCCCATGTATCATTTTGAACTTGTCATTAGGGGTGGGCAAATGGGTCGGGTTAATCGGGTACCCAACCCGAACCTGAAAAATTAGTGGGGTTGGGTCGGTTTTTTTATAAGAAAAAATTCGAAGTCAGGTACCGGAACCCGAAACACATTGATCGGGTCGGGTATCAGGTTTTACAAGTAAACCCAAATTACCCGATCGGGTACCCGACTAACCCGATTATTCTTTTTATTATTTTTTAAATTTTTTAAAATTTGTTTATGGCATTAGCCGCTTATCCCCCATACTTCCACGATGGAAAACACATAAAATGAGCAGTTGCCTTTTGGCCTTTCATATTCTATAATTCTATTTAAATAAAAATTGCAAATTCCAATCCCTAAATGCTAAATCCGAGCAGTTGCCTTTTAGCCTTACATATTCCATAATGCTATTTAAATAAAAGTTGTAAATTTCAATCCCTAAATGCTAAATCCCTCCTCAACCTCATCCCGTGCCAGCGGCGGGCGACGACTCCCAAAATTTTGATATCTCCCAAGTTCTAATCTTTCACTCTTCTGCCTGAATCGATTCCTTTTTTTGTCTGTTTTTTTCTCTTTGTGGACGACAATTATATGGGGTTACAGACTATTTTGTTTGCTTTGTTTCATGAATCATGATGTGGTTGTAACTCGCACAGATCATAAATCATTGTTTTTTCTATTTTTTCGTTTTATTTACAATTATACTTTCATTACAGAATTTTTTAAAAAAAACACAAAAAAAAAGAAAAAAATGGTGGGTACCCGACCCGATCGGGTATCCGACATGTCGGGTAACCCGCCATTGTCGGGTAATGGTTGGGTAATAAATTTCCAAACCCGAACCCGACTAACCGAACCCACCAAACCCGATCCGATGCTCATCCCTACTTGTCATCGTATCTTTCGGATATTTCCTTATCATATTTACCATGATCCTGAATACAATCTTTTGCTGATTCGAATATTCAGGTCCACTTGATGGTCCCTTTTTATGATGGCCTATATACTGTCTTTCGGTCTCAATTTTCTAGACACGAATCTTTCACGTAGAAAGATGGATGGGTGATGATTATGGACACTACGTTTATCGATTCAATATCCAGACTTGGTCTGCAGAATTGAGATCTTTCTTGATAACACCGTACCCCATAGGCTCGACTGGTCGCGATTTCTACCTCTTTCTGACCATGATTTATGAACGTATAAAGTTTTCTCAACGTGGTAAAACCACTGTCGAGCAGGCTCTTTGATTCATATCCTCGGCCTTATTCGTCGTGTCAAGAGAAGGTATTCGCGATGACATCTATAGCATAGTAAGGATTGGCATGAAACTCATCTTACGAACGAATGGTATGAAACTCATTTTTGAATTGTTATAAAAATGCAATCGTTTTAGTAATCATATTTACAATAAATGTATAAATGATAATTCTGGCCCAAATGCGATGACATTACAATTATAGAGTCAACGTGAAGGATTTGTCGAACGGAGGAGGAGGTCAAGTCGGCCATAGAGTGTTGTGGTGGTAATAAGGCGCCGGGCCCGGATGGGTTTAGTATTGAGTTTTTTAAACGGAACTGGGACATAGTTAAAGGGGACTTAATGGAGATCTTTAGGAGTCTTGAAAATGAAGGGAAGTTGCCGAAAGAAATTGGAGGGTCATTCATTTCATTAATTCCGAAATCTGTGAATCCAGAGGGATTTAACGATTTTAGACCAATTACGTTGGTTGGAAGTATTTATAAGGTGGTGGCCAAAGTTCTATCTAAGCGATTACAGAAAGGGTTGTGCAACTTAGTTGGCGCGACACAAATGGCTTTTGTTAGAGGCTGACAAATTCTAGACGGAGTGTTGGTGGCATCGGAACTGATTTAATCAACTCAGGCAGCGGGGAGGCAGGGCTTTGTGATTAAATTAGATTTTGCGAAGGCGTATGATAATATTTCATGGGAGGCGCTGTTTAGGGTGATTGAGGCAATGGGTTTTGGAGAAAGATGGAACTCGTGGATTAAAGAGTGTGTCTTGTCCGCATCAGCCGCGGTTTTGATAAATTGCACTCCGACAGGCTTCTTCAAGCTGGAGAGAGGCTTGCGTCAAGGGGACCCACTTTCCCCGTATTTATTTGTGTTAGTCGCCGAAGTTTTGAATAGACTGTTGGTGAATGCGTCGGATTTGGGCATATATAAGGGACTGGAGGTTGGCGATTGATGCACCCTGTGAAACCACATTTAAATGAGCTTGAATTGTATCACAATATGTCCAAAATGAGTGCATTTTACCTTAATTCATTGCACTTTTAGGTGTATTTCATGTGTTTTTATTTTTCAAGTGATCATGGTTAGATTTGGCTTATTGAGGTTAAATTTACCATGTTTTTATGTGTTTTTAATAAGACTTTGGCAAACATAATACATTGCAATGATGTTTCAGGCATTAAAATGAAGAAAGAAGATGTTCGGAGGTCAAAGGATGTAAAATTTGGAATTTTCAACCCTGGAAAAGCTCCAGAATGCGCCACATAGGCATGGCGGCGCCTAAAATCATGCTCAGGCACCACATCAGGCGCCACCTCGACACTTAGGAAAATTTCGGATGGGAAAAAGCTTCAGGATGCGCCGCATAGGCATGGCGGCGCATAAAATGCCCTTGGAGCGCCACTTTTTGCGCCGCAGCAGAAAATTTGGAAAATGTCAGGATGCGCCAGCTCTCTTTGGTGGCGCCGAAAACCTCTTTTGAGCGCCACTTTTTGCGCCACAGTCACGGTTGAGCAGTTTTCTAACCTCCCGAACACGGTTTTAAGGCCCGTTTCTCTTCATTTTTCGAATGCAGACTCATTCCACACTCATATTTTCGACATAAAAGTTCTGCAACATTGGAGAAGAAGCCGAATAACACCGAACCATGCCGGAGGAAGTGATCAGAGCGTCTTCTCTGACTGTGTTCTTCGCATTCTAGGTGTTGTTTTTCTTTTTCTCACTTTGTAATGTTTAGGATTTGCTTTTAAACATAATTTCCTACTGTTTTCATGTTTGTAAATGGATTTCTATGTTCTTCGTGTTAGAAGTGTTCTAGAACGGGAGTTCGGAATTACTTTGAAGTACGAATCTATGTTTTTATGGAAGCAATAATAATGATCGATGTTTATATGTTAAAACTGGATAAATCTGTAATGATGTTAGAATTTGAATTAGGATTGTTGTTTTACTGCATAAAATGAATCGATGATTCTGTATTCTCTTTAATCTGATGTCTATGTCATTAATCTGCAATTCAGAATTGATCGATCTTTACTATTATTCCATTTACAGTAATCTGGCAATATCCTAATATGTTCACATTCTAAATTTAGTGTTAAAATCCATTTTACCATGTTTTATCAATATTTTACCATGTTTATTAGATTATTTACACTATTCTGCATAATTAAATGTTAGAATCTAATCTGTATGATTTCTGCTTTGCTAAATCGGGAGATAAAAAGTGGAAATTAGATTTTAGTACCGGTCTTGGGAATAAATCATATTAGAATAGATTTTGGCATGTACACGCTGATTTGGGAAATGAAATGTGTCGTTTAATCATAATAGGAAAATTTGTATGCTTGGGAAAGACTCAAATTTATGCCTAGACTGATGATTGCAGAATGTTAGATAATTTAATTTGCTTCCATGAAGTCTGTTTTTACAAATTATGAAATTTAGGAAATTGGTATATTTTAATCTTTATAAAATTATTAATTCTGCTGAAATTGATCTTTTTAGACATTGGAAAATGCTAAATCATTATGCAATTTCACTCTTATATAAAGATGGCAAGTTCTAAAATATTACAAGCATATATCTTATCTTTATTTTTATTATTTTAAATTTTTAACTTGCTTTATTTTAAATTTAATGCTATCATTTTAATTTAATCACCATTAGAATTAAACAAACTCTTTTCAAAATATAATATATATTATTAATGAACTTAAAATGACTAAGTTTTCTCCAGAATGAAATAATATTCTGAATTCCCTTGGGTTCGACCTGGTATTCACCGGTTTTTATTACTTGATGACAACCATCCGCTTTGTGGTAAAATATGAGTAGTGAAAATCACACATCAGCGATGAGGGGCCAGTGATCTCCCATCTACAGTACGCGGATGATACAATCCTATTTTGTAAAGGTGATATCCAACAAGTGGTATGCATCAAGAGGATCCTGACCTGCCTAACATTGACAACATGTCTCAGGATCAATTATGGGAAGAGCTGCTTAATTGGTATTAATTGCCTGGAGGAACTAGAAAGGGAAGCGGCTGCCCTTCTTAGATATGTGGTGGGAAGATGGCCAATGAACTATCTTGGTATTCCTATTGGGGGAAGAATTAATGGAGTAGCTCTATGGCAACCAATATTGGACAAAGTTGAGAAAAGGTTGGCGGGTTGGAAGGGAAGAATGTTCTCGCAAGCAGGATGATTGTGCTTAATCAGGTCGATATTGTGTAGTTTACCTCTTTATTATCTATCTATTTTTAAGGTGCCGAAGACAGTGGCGGATAGATTAGAGTTATTAAAGAGGAGGTTTTTTTGGAACGAATGGGGCAGGGATAGGAAATTGCATGGGGTGAGCTGGGATCGTTTATGCAGGCATAAGGATGAGGGCGGGTTACATATTTTAAACACTATAGAGGCCAACACAACTCTGTTAACTAAGTGGAGGTGGCTTTATGGAAGAGAGCATTCGTTGTGGAAAAAAGTTATTTCAGCAAAGTATTACAATGGGAGAGAATCATTATTACCGGATCCGAGGTATGGAAGATCATTATGGAGTAACATAAGCAGGGTCTGGGAAGACTTGTGTGGAACTGATCAGGGAAATTATCTCAAAATTCTAGTGGGCAATGGGGGGTTAGTGAGGTTTTGGTCTGATTGGTGGGTGGATGAAGTCGGTCCTTTGAGGGAGGTTTTCCCGAGAATATTTGCTCTTGCTGTTAATAAGGTGGGAATGATCAAAGAGTTTGGGTATTGGGAGGGGAGTGAATGGAAGTGGAACATACAATTGAGACGTCCACTATTTGATTGGTAATTAGAAATGTGGGGAGAGATGGCTGGTGATAATGGCCAGAAATGACCATTATTTTCAATCCATTTCCGTGTCTGAAACGGGCATTTGATCGCATTCCGGTCTTATATTAAATAAGAAAGCAGTTGAATTAGACTGATTTATGCATAACTGTAAAAATATTGAGCTGGTATGAAAAATGCATAAATATGTAATTTTATTACCTATTTATGTTAGAAAAATCCAAAAACATGAGAAAAAAAAAAGAAAAGAAAAAGGAAATGAAAAGATGGGAAAATAAATGAAAACCTGCAAAAATTTGAATTTTACAGGAAATTACGACGCTAGACACAACTACGACGCTAAGCATGTTTAGCGCCGTAGCTTGGTCTAGCGCCGTAGGAGGAAACCAAAGCTGACATCTGAAGAAGAGTGGACGGCGCTAAGCAGGGATAGCGCCGTAAAAGATGGATAGCGCCGTAGGCTGTTCACTGAGAGACAGAGAGAGTCTTCGAAGTGGAAGACTACGACGCTAAACTTATAGCGCCGTAACCCATCTATAGCGTCGTAAACCTTGCCAGAATTCAAATTTCAAGGCCTGGGGGCCCATGGGCCTAGGGTTTCCCACCTATATAAGGACCAGCTGACTCCAATGATCAGTCATTTCATCACATTCCTACACTTGGAGACAACTCAAGTTCTTGAGGTGTGTGTAGATAGGGTAGTTAGTTAGGTTTTAATTTTTTTGTATTATTTAACTTTCATGCTTTAGTTTACACTGTTGGTTACTGGTAGTATAGATTAGTGTTAGTTTTTGCTTCTAAACCTTAGCTAGCCATTGTTTATATCATTTCCAGCTTTGTTAAATTTTCATTTAGGTTTGAAATACCCAAATGATGGGTATTATCAAACCATTTCTTATAAAATGGGAAGTTAATCATTAAAAGAATCCCAAAATCATGAAATGGACATGGGTCCATGGATTTATTGCCTTGTTTTTGGTTTCATGACCATATGGTCATTTTATTTTACTGTTTTATGTGGGTTTTTGTGCTGCTTTCTCTTATTTTGAGATTCATGCATGATTTGTTGGTTGAAAACCCTCACTTGGGTTTATGGTTCATAGGTGTGTAGCTTAGCATAGTTTTCCCTATTATTTTGCATTTTTGCATTCTACTCTTACTATTCTTAGCTTGTTATTTAATTTTCATGCATTTGTGAGCCATAAACCTGAAAATAGGGTTTGCAATCGCAGAGATTGCATCACCCGAACAACATTTTTCTGGGCTAGCTACGACTCTAACCGCCCTACGGCGCTATCCTTGGATAGCGTCGTAGGTGAGGTTTAGTGCCGTAGTTGTCCAAACTTAAACAAAATTTGCCCTACGGCGCTAAACCAACGACGCTATCCTCAGATAGCGTCGTAACTTCTGTTTAGAGTCGTAGGTCCCCAAAACATTTTCCTTTTCACCATACCCACCTCCGACGCTATTCTTACGACGCTATCCTCGGATAGCGTCGACATTTAATGTTTAGCGCCGTACTCCCCCGTTTCACAAACACTTCAAAAAATCTAACCTACGGTGCTATCCTCACGACGCTATCCTAGGATAGAGTCGTCATTTAATGTCTGGCGCCGTAGCATCTCTCTTTTTTCAAAAACTTCTTTCTTCCTCAATTTCTCAGACCACCTACGACGCTACACCTACGATGCTATCCTCGTATAGCGCCGTAATTTAGTGCATAGCATCGTACACACCCCCTTTAACCCCAAAATTTCGCATTTCTTTCACCAACCCATGACGACGCTAACCTCACGGCGCTATCCTCGGATAGCATCGTAATATCTGTTTAGCGTCGTAATTAGCATCTTTATGCAAAATTTTCCATTCTCCATCTTCACTATTAATTGATTGAACCCTTAAGCCAGTAATTAAAGGTCAATATTAGCAATAATTGAGATCAATAATCACCTGGATTAAAGGAACCTTGTTCAATATCCATTAAAACACTTTTCTATAAACAAAATCGTGATGTCTTAAACAGATAGTCCGGACTGTAATTAATTATGGTAGGAGGGATTATTTAAGCCATCAATTATGGATTCACTCCATAACCTTGTATGAGAAACCAATGTCTCTCATACAAGGCCTCGTCTTTTATTTTATTTTCTTTTGTCTTTTGCGTATTGTGTGTAACAATTAGTAAAGAATACACCAGACTAATGTTGGCGGGTATTCCCTCACGGATAAACTAGCTCGTATTCTAGGTATTAATTACTAAATGTTATTTTGCATGGTCTGGATAGCAGTCAGTGGAAGCCTTGGCGGTTCGTCCATCCGGGATTATAATAGCTGCTCAGCTGATTCCTATCCGGATACAGTTTTATTTTATTTATCTTAATTTCCAAACCCAAATTCTAATCTGGAGTGTGAATCAGTCAACAACTGTCAATGCTGACTAACGATCATTACAGAAAAGAAGCATGTAGGTCTTTATCTGAATTCACAGACAGTAGGGGCCCAACTGGTAGCGACACTGTCATTTTAGGGTTTCACCTGTCTAAATTCACTTCATCCGAGTAATTGGGAAATTGGACAGTAGATGTTTACAGTCCACCCGATTATTCTGCCATTACTTTGGTCCTCTAACCACCTCATATTTGTGTTTCACCTTCTGTCTAGACCCGCCGGTATATTTTGGGTCAATTAATTTTACACTTCCATATATCCTTATGCATGATAATATTATGTACTATTGTAGTCTATAATATTTCGGGATCCTTCCCTTGGACAATAGAAGTCTAAATTCAAACAGATATTGCATATTAAATTTCCAACAAAAACTCCTTTATAAAACCCGGATCTGAGTAAGGGATAAATTCCTCAGTTATGACTAGTTTATATTCTGTCAAGGGTTGATTTTGGGAGATTGGAAGCAGAGTCAGCGATTAGGTCTCATCCAGACTGAAACGATATGTGTTTTAATTGAGAGTCTAGTACCTGTTTAGGGAATGGTTTTCAGATTCATTATTTTCCAAAATTGCTGTTTGTTGAGAATCCGAGATTACTTATTACACCGAGATGGGGTCCACTTGGACTCAAATACAGTGCATTAAATAATCTTAGAGAAACAACACCCAGGCCTTGGTTATTTTCTAAGATAGGGTTGTGTTTTCTTTCAACTGCTATCCTCTTTTGCCAAAGCCTATTTTTGAGTCCTGAGTGAGTGCATCCGGAATGAACTAATTTATTAGTTCATTTCATTAGTTTGTATCTCATAACCACCCGGAAGGAAGTGAACACACGAGTAGTTCACCGAGAGCCGGGAATTCTTGATCCATACTCCTTCATTCTGATGGGGAGCTGTCTTTTACTACCAGGTTCAGACCTTCAAAACCTCCGAGTGATAGGATTTTAAATGCTTTCTTTACCGTTTTCTTTTAAATGCTTTCGTTAGAGGTCACTCGGTTGTATTGAGAGTTGCGTAACTGCTACTAGGATTGATAGTTAAGGGATAGTTCAGGCTTGATTAGAATCTTTGGGTGTGACATGGGAGAATGATAGTAGTACTTGGCATGTCAATAAATGATCTGTCAGGTGTTGCTTATCCACCACAGATGAAATAACATACCCTGGCCAGGGCAGTTACAAATCGGTGGTATCTTAGAATTTGCGGTCTTAAGAACATGTAAACTCATGATGTAAGTACCTGTCTGTTAAAGGGAACGCAGTACTGAGAGCATGAGAATTAGCTATCTGACAGGATTATCCCAAACAAAGATCTGTGTATAAAAATGAAAGTTTAATATTGCCTTATCTAAATCTTGTCCAATTTTTATTCTTTTCTTCCTGTCCCTTCTGTCCACACTGTCAATCAGCTTCATAGCTAGCATAGTGTAAATTTTTCATTGCTCTTACAGATAGTAATTATCGCATTCTTAGAATAACTTTACCCGTTTTCTAGAATAAAATTTATATGCTTTGTAGAATAGATTTAAATGCCTTTGTAGTTTAGTTTAAATTCAGTCAGTAGATGTTAATCACTTTTCAAACCAATTGGAGCAATACGAATGGAAAATCTAGTAAAACGACGTGGGCCCTGCTTCTATCGCACATCCTCCAGTGAACGATCCGGTCTTACTATAAATTACTGCAATTTTTGACACCGTGCGCTTTCGGGCCACAGTTTCTTAACACGAGTAATAAAAACGTGACAACCTATAAATATATCCCTAATCCCAACTCCGCCTTCATAAATAGGTTTCGTTAAATAAAATTGAACACCAGGATTATGATTTTTCAGAAAATACTCATGTAGTGGGAACTTGTCAAAAGATTCATGGCGCCGATCTTCAAGGCACGAAATTGTCAAAAGTTTCATGCTGGGGAGGTCCATAACGCCGTTTGAACTCAAAGTTTCCCCTCATGAGTAATAAAAAGTGAACTATATCCTTAAACCCCTTTCCCATGAATCATAACTCTTTTCATTTAATAAATTTAACCTGGGATATTTTAGAAAATACTCGTGTGACGAAATTGTCAAAAGTTTCAGCTGGAATACTGGAAGGGCAGAAGATTAGTCGTTTTGTGGAGGATATAATATATTGGACTAGGACTGGGAATGGTCGGTTTGCTACAAATTCATGTTGAAAGAGGTCGGTGGACAGGGAAGTCGGGGAAAAAGAATGGTTTTGGAAGAGACTGTGGAAGATTAAAGGGCCTATGAAAGGTAAGTTACTGGTATGGAAAGCGATTAATGAAGCTTTGCCTGTAAGGGAGATACTGGTGAAACGAAAATGCTTACAACCTGGGAACGCAGGGTGTCCTTGCTGCGGAAGGGAGGATGAATCGATGGATCATCTACTCTGCCGCTGTGAGGTTGCTAAGCAGTTATGGTATAAAGGTGTTTCTTGGTTTGAAGTCCAATGGGCCATCCCGGGCAGGTTTGATAATCTAATGCAGTGGTGGTTCAGCATGAGATTGAAAGGGGGATTGAGAGAAGTATGGGAGACGACTGGTGTGGCGATTGTGTGGTCACTATGGGAATTGAGAAACGGGGTGGTGTTTAAAGGGAAGCAGGTTAATATTAAGTTAACAATGGATATTATTAGATGGAGGGTTGAATTATGGTTAAAGGCGACGATGGACATCAGGAATGCGGGTTTCGGAAATTTAGAGGAAAGCTTCCCTGTTGGGATGGTTACGATCAGGGGTGAGCACAGCAGGGAGAATAGACATGGCATTGAGTGGGAGTGCCCGGATAAAGGATGGTGGAAAATAAATTCTGACGGATCTTTGTTGGGCAATCCGGGGCCGGCGGGTATTGGTGGAGTCATTCGAGATGATAAAGGGAAGGTGATATTCATATTGTCTGACTTTGTTGGCTGCATGGATTCCAATGAGGCTGAAATTACTGCTATAAGTGAAATTTTCCAGGCGATTGTCCGAGGTCAAGGTTTTCCCCTGCCTAAACTGGTAATTGAAAGTGATTCGGCTAATGTTGTTAGGTGGCTTCTTGATCCGGGTGCTGTTCCATGGAGGTATCACAGGCTTATGGATCCAATCATGTGCATTTTGAAGTGCAGTGGTCTAGTAAAGGTGGAACATATCTTCAGGGAACGAAATGTGTTGGCGGATTTATGGGCAAAGAAAGGTGCTCAGGGTGCGAGTAGATTAGAAGTTTGGTGTTGAAGGGAGATTAGAGGTGGTTTGGTGCTGTTGCAGGTTGGAATATGTCATTAGGGACATCTTTCCGCTTTCTGTTCATATATTTTCGTGGCAATACACTTCGTGCAGGAATGGGTTTAGGGTGCAAACTTTATTGGACAACATGTGGAGCCTGAAGTTTTGGTGATGGGAGTTGAGGCTAGCTTCTGATACTGTCCGGTGTTAGGTCTATATAATGAGTTCTGATCATGTGGTGAGTGGCCACTTATGGTAGGCGGCTTGCTGTCCACCTCGGCATAACTTTTGAGGCCCTGGAGTGGGCTTCGTGCGTTGACCATCCTTGGTAGATTGATAATCTCTGGATATTTCTTTTATTTTCTTCTGAGATGACTACTTCTTTTATTTGGTCATCGAGCGCAAGGAGTTCTTCTTTGAGTTCCTGGTCCATTTCCAAAGGCGGATAGGTGTTGATCTTCTTGCAATAGTAGCATTCAAACCCGTCAAAAGTCTCCCATGCTTCACCTTCCACTCATTTGATCTCTTGTCATGTCTTGTCCTTAAATTGGCGTACTGCGGGGCCGGTCTTTGTTTGTACAATTGCCAATGGTATAGCGGGTCTAGGAGATGAGGTTTCAGCGGAATCCTCGGGTACTTTTTCTTTACCCTTCTTGTTCGAACCATAAATCTGCATGGTTTAAATCTTCCCGTAACAGTAGCATTCAAACCCGTCAAATGTCTCCCATGCTTCACCAACCAGTCGTTCGATCTCTTCTCCTGTCTTGTCCTTAAACCGGCATACTATGGGCGGGTCTGTGTTTGGACAATTGCCAATGGTATAACGGGTCTAGGAAATGAGGTTTCAGCAGAATCCTCATGTACTTTTTCTTTACACTTCTCGTTCAAACTGCAAATTTGCATGGGCATAGGCCATTGGCCCTCCCGGGTCTTTTCCCGAGTCGCCTTTGTCAAGCCATGCTCTTCCGCGTACCTTCTTTTGGCTCTCCAGATCTGGGACATGGTTATCCCTGGAAATGGAATATCCACATCAGGCTTTGGCAGAGGTTGGTTAAGATCCATGCATTCTTTGGTCTCGGATTAGGTTTCTGAGTAGGCATTCCCCACACAACTACCCCATTTCTGACTTCGACTTGGTATGTGTTTTCTGGCTATACCCCGGTTTGAGCCACAGGTCTATGGATGACCTTCAATTCTAGCTTTAGAGGATGCTTATACGTATGAGGGTTTCTTTGGCCACTACGTAGACCTCCTCTTGGTCCTCCTCTTCCACGCCCCCTCAATTGTCCGCGTCCATCGTGAATGCTATGAAGCGAACCTTTCGGTTTCCGTGGTGGTAGGTCATCGTCCGGATCATATTGTTGATCATTTTAGCATTTTACCTTAGAGCCATAATTCTTCGGGAACTTCGCAGAAGCTACCGCCATGGTGGCATTAGGGAAAGGTTGTGAATCAGTCCCCATGGTCCGTGCTTTCAATCTTCCGGATTGGATTGCCCTCTGGATAGTTCTCTTAAACTGAATGCAATCCTTTGTACTGCGTGAAAATGCGTTGTGCCATTGCCCTCTGGATAGTTCTCCTAAACTGAATGCAACCCTTCGTACTGTGTGAAAACGTGTTGTGCCACTTACAGTACATTCGCCCGTTGATTTCTTTTTCCGTGGCCAATTTTTGGCATGGAGGAAGTCGGATTTGATGCTTCTCATAGAGTGCATTGAAGATATATTCAGTCTAGAACACGTCGAAGTAGAAATCCTCTTCTGCCATAGGTTTGGCATACTCATTCTTTGTAGGCCACGCGAAATTTGGTTTCAGTTTGGTGCAAGCAAAAGATTTTCCTCGCACTAGTTCGGCGGTCATCTGATCTGCAAGTTCGGCCTCTCGACTGCAGGCTTCTTCAAGATCACTGTCGTTGTCCATATACATAGTAGCGACTTGGTATGACTTTTTTTTTTATCCTCTCTTCCTTTCGATTCGTCTCTTTAAGGAGAGACTCAACTCTTATCGCTTTGGATGATAGGGTTACCAGATCATCAAAATCCAAAAGGGTCAACTTCTTTTTGGAAGGAAGTTTCATATTCTTAACCACTATGTTAGTTATTTCCTTTTCGGAAATAGCGATTTCACATTTCCTATTTTGTTACCATAACCGCTCAATGAATTTTGCCCTTGGTTCATTGTCCTTTTCTTTGGTATCTAAAATTTCAACCAGCGTGACTGTTGGCTGTGAATTGTAGAATCTAGCATGAAACATTTCCTCTAACTACTTCCATATGGCAAATTTGCCTGCAGGCAGGCCAATAAACCATGAGAAGGCAGTCCTCGTTCACGAAGAAGGGAATAACTACATCCGACGGAACTAATTCTGGCCTAATTCCCATAATTGGGTAATGAAGCGACTTATATGCTCCATTGTGGATGTCTCGTCTTCAACTGAGAACGTGGAGAAATCAGGTATCCATGAACCATGTGGCATAGGATTGTTCTCGTACACATGGGATGGATAAGACATTTGATAGATAGGCCTATTAGTCTCTGGGACGTTCAATCCTAACCTTCACAACATGGTTGCTAGATATTCTTCTCTCATATGCAACCGTTGTGGCTCAGGTTGGCCTGGTCCTTACGGTGGTGGAGGAGGAAGGTTCATCGGGGGAACAAGATATGGTCCTTGGACTTCCCGATTCTACTAGCGAAAGGGTGGATTATCGAATCCTTCCTGCCCGGAATTATTGTCTCGGGGAATATTCCCGTCAAAGATTGGCGATGGTGGCACTGCCCCTGAGTAATATTGACTCGGTTAGCATCATGAAGTACCCCTGGCGACCTAAATTCAGGCAACCTAAACAGGACATTTTTTATCTGTGGTTTTGGGGTGAATTCACTCCGCTTCCACCTGTTTGGTCGTTCCTTGGGATTATAATCTGAGGAACTTCCTATACGGGATTTGGGATTTCCGCCATGGTTTCTATCCCTGGAGTCTGCTGTATGGCCGGAGAAGTTGTGTAAGCCGTAGGTAATCTGAAGGATAGTGGTGGCGCATTCACGTTAAAGGACTTGGTATGTGCCATCTGGCTGTACCCAAGTCTTAGCCACACGTCTATGGATGACCTTCAATTTTGGCTTTAGAGGATGCTTACACGTATGAGGGTTTCTTCGGCCACTATGTAGTCCTCTCCTTGGTCCTCTTCCTCCACGCCTCCTCAATTGTCCTCGTCCATCTTGAATACGATGAACCGAACCTTTTGGTTGTTATTGTGGTAGGTCATCGTTTGGATCATATTTTTTTATCATTTCGACATTTTGGCTTGGAGCCATAATTCTTCGGGAGCTTGGCGGAAGCTACCACCATGGTGGCATTAGGGAAAGGTTATGAATCAATCTCTATGGTCACTGCTTTCAATCTTCTGGATTAGATTGCCTTCTGGATAATTCTCCTAAATAGAATGCAATACTTCGTACTGTGTGAAAACGTGCTGTGCCACTTATAGTACATCCGCCCGTTGATTTCTTCTTCCGTGGCCAAATTCTGGCCTGGAGGAAGTTGAATTTGATGCTTCTCATAGAGTGCATCGAAGATCTTTTCAGTCTTGGACACGTCGAAGTAGAAATCCTCTGGCCATAGGTTTGGCATACTCATTCTTCATATGTAGTGCGACCTTTGGTTTTAGTTCGGTGAAAATAAAAGATTTGCCTCGGACTAGTTCGGCGGTCATCCGATCTACAAGTTCAGCCTCTCGACCGCAGGTTTGTTTTAGATCACTATCACTGTCCACATGCAAAGTAGCGACTTGGTATGGCTTTTTTTTATCCTCTCTTCCTTTCAATTCATATGTCTCTTTAAGGAAAGACTCAATTCTTGTCGCTTTGGATGAGAGGGTTACCCGATCATCAATCTCCAAAGGGGTCAACCTTATTTTTAAAGGAAGTTCTTAACCGATATGTCAGTTATTTCCTTTTCGGAAATAGCGGTTTCACATTTCGATTTTTGTTGTCGTAACCGCTCAATGAACTTTGCCTCTGGTTCGTTGTCCTTTTGTTTGGTTTCTAAAATCTCAACCAACGTGACCGTTGGCTGTGGACTGTAGCACCCAGTATGAAACATTTCCGATGGAACTGATTCTGGCCTAATTCCCCTAATTGGGTAATGAAGCGGCCGATATGCTCCATTGTGGATGTCTCGTCTTCTGCTGAGAACATGGAGAAGTCATGTATCCGTACACCATGTGCGTGGCAGAGTATTGTTCTCGACAGGCCTATTAGTCTTTGGGACGTTTAATCCTAACCTTCAAAAGATGGTTGCTAGATATTCTTTCCCATATTCAGCTGTTGTGGCTCAGGTTGGCCTGTACCAACGGTGGTGAAGGAGGAAGGTTCCTCGCGGGAACAGGATTTTGGTCCCCGGACTTCCCAATTCTGCTGGAGAAAGGGTGGATTATGGGATCCTTCCTGCCCGCCATTATTATCTTAGGGAATATTCCCGCTAAAGATTGGCGGTGGTGGCATTGCCCCCGAGTTATATTGACTCGGTTAGCATCATGAAATCCCTCTAGCGTCCTAAATTCAGGAAACCTAGCCGGGACATTGTTTTGTCCGTGGTTTTAGGGTGAATTCACTCCGCTTTCACCCATTTGTTCGTTCATGAGGATAAGAATCTGAGGAACTTCCTGTACGGGATTGGGGATTTCTGCCATGGTTTTCATCCCTGGAGTCGGCTGTATGGCCGGAGAAGTTGTGTAAGCCATAATTAATCCAAAGGATAGTGGTGGCACATTCACGTTAAAGGGCCGATTCTGAGAAGAACTTTGCCCTGCCATGTGAAGCCCCCACGTTCCCACTGGAGGGTACCAGGGATAGATTGGCCTTTAGTAATAATATTGCCCTTGGTTTGGCATTACTATGGGAGAGGCTGGAGTGGTGACATTGTTTCCTACGAGACTCGGGGACCCGACAGGCGCTTTGAACACTGCCTCCAGTCGTCTTGGAACAATGTTTTCCATTGTCTTGGTTAGACTTTCAAACATGGCCTCATCTAAGGAGAATATTGGCGTGTTCGATGACCTAGAGGTCGTCGCTTGTTGTCCTTCGGGATGAACAACAGATGTATTCTCTATCCCTATCGTAGTAGTACGAATGGTTAGATCACTTGTACTGGCCATTTCGTTTGATTTCTCTTGGAGTTCTCTCAAACGTTTTACTTGGATTCTTATAATTTTCTTGTAAATCTTGCCGCTGCGAAGAGTATACAATGGAGATCCTAGATTGCTTTGAGGAGTTTTGTCTCCCACTGTAGCACCAACATGCTCCTTTCGTTTTGGTGTAACGCTTAATCCTCTAGACGGTGCTTTCAAGATGGAAAGCGGGATGAGGAGTATCCTAATAAATTCTAGAAACTAGCGTATCGCGTAAAAATTAAAGGAAAGAAAAATGCGAAAAATCATTAAAGAAAGCGATAAATAAAAGTAAAGTGCAAAAAAAAAAATAGACATTGTATTGAAATTTTGGGTGGTGTTGGAACCCTTTTTACAGCGTTAGATAAGTCTATTTATACAAGATGAAGTTGCATTCCTACGAAAAGACACCTATTCGGGAAAAGACATAAATTTGACCTATGCCGGTCTCCTCCCGCCTTTATTCGGTTTGGCGTGGATAAACCTTCTGCGAGAATAAAGACGCCTCTTCACTCGGGATGATGTCATCTTGCAGCGTTTCGGAATCATTATCCTCAGCTTGTGGTGCTCGGGCTCACTGTCTTGGGGCTGCGCCTTTATTTAGGTAAGTGGCTCGTTCAAGATGGCTTCTGCGGGTCCATGAACTGGTCCTGGACTGTCTTTCTCCGTTCAAGCCTTAATTACTAGGCTCTTTATATGATTTGGGCCGAGATATGTATTGGGCTTTATTAACACATTTTTATGTGTTAACAATATGAAAGTGCCCGAAGCATTTAAAATGCCTGAAGAATATAATTCAAAGCCTAAGCAATTATATTCGGGGAAATTGCAAAAATTATTATATGGGCTTAAACAATCAGGAAAGATGTGGTATAAACGGTCTAAGTGAATGTTTGATTAAACAAGGTTATACAAATCATCCAGTATGCTCATGTGTTTTCATAAAGAAAATTGAATCAAATTTTGTTCTTATTGCAGTATATGTTGATGATATTAATCTAATTGGAACTCTGGTGAGTTACATACTGTAATCGAATACTCCCTCCATTTTTTTTAAAAGGTTATGTTTTGACTTTTTTTAGTTTTCATTGTAGCACTCTGACTTCTATTTTTGTTATAGTTATAGAAGACAAAATATAGCCAAGTGAGATCTTGTTGGATTCGTTTCATCTTGTAGGTTTTAAATATCAAATTTTTAGAATTTTTACTTGTACCAAATTTGAGTTATTAATCATTGAAAATGTGCATTGACATACGTGCAAATGAGAAGTGTAACCTTTAAAAAAAGGAGGAAGTATTTGAAAATGAATTTGAAATCAAGACTTTTGGACAGACAAGATTTTGCCTTGGTTTATAAATTGAATATTTTGAAAATGAAATATTTATCCATCAAGCGAATTATACTCAGAAGATATTAAAACGGTTTTAAATGGATAAAGTACATTCATTGAGCACCCCGATGGTGATCAAATTGCTTGATCCCTTAAAAGATCCATTTAGGCCTAATATACTTGGTCCTGAAGTATCATATCTCAGTGTTATTGGGGCACTTATGTATCCTGCTAATTGTACAAGGCCTGATATAGCATTCTCAGTTAATGTATTGACACGCTTTAGTCCTTACCCCACAAAACGACATTGACAATATATTAAGCACATTTTCTAATACCTTCAAGCCAAGTCCCTGACAGACTATATATATTTACTTGTGAGCAAATTGGAATGCGGCGCTTAAAGAATCTTCAATGATGAATAAAACAGGGAGAGCAATCAATACAAAGAACATGCCTCGTTAAAACCTTACTAAGAAAAAACCCCATGGAATAGAATCCTAGTGAAGAAAAAAAGAGTACAGTATTCTTGTATTCATTGAATCAAGATGCATTTTCATATCTATTGTCCATAATTGATAGTTTCTTCCGGAAGTTTCAATGGGCGTAAAAAACTATTTTGCAAGATTAGACATAATTTATATTGAATATAGAAAGAATATATTACCTTATATTACCTAAAGTAACATTTTTGTAGATTTGGAAATTTTTCAGCAAAACCTCGGTATGAATTGAAATTTTAGCAAAACTTGAACGAAACCTCGGTAGGTATTTGATATTTCTACAAACTTCAACAGCACTCGTGTAGATAACGTGTTGTATATTTACCTATTAGCAATATAACATACTTCCTCTATTTTCTGTGAAAGTGTAACATTCACACAGTGCACGCAGTTCAATGCACATTTTAAACTATTAATAACTTAAGTTCGGTACAAGTAAAAATTCTAAAAGTTTGATATTTAAAAACTATATGACGAGAGGAATCTAACAAGATCTCACTAAGCTATATTTTAACTAGTATAACTATGATAAAATTTTGAGTCAAAGTTAAACAATGAATAGTAACAAATTTGGAAATGTTGCAATATCGCAGAAACAGAAGAAGTATATAATAGCGGTGTGCCATGGAGGAACGATTTATAGTATATACAATGATTGATACAAGGAATGCAGAGAAAAGAGAGAATAGAGATAGGAGAGCAAAGTGAGTATAGCAATTGAAGTATTTGATATCACTAATTAATCAAACATTCACTTAGACAGTTATACTACATCTGTCCTGTACATATAATGATTTTTGCAATTTCACTTTAATATAATTGCTTAGGCTTTGATTTTAATGCTTCACGCATTTTAAATGCTTCGGGCACTTTCATATAAATATTAGTATCTAATGTCCCATATAGATACAAAGTAACAACATCCATAGGTGCATTTCAAACCTTTGGTGTACTGCCAAATAGATTAGAAATCTGAATTTAGTTCCATCTATCACAGGGGAATATATTTAATCATAATCAAAACCCGATCTTTGAGAAAAACCTTGAGCTACCAATCTTGCTTTATATCGAATGATTTCATTGTGCTCATTTCTTTTTCTAACAAAGACCCATTCATAACCCACATGTTTTGTACCTTCAGGTGTTTGGATTACAAGTCCAAAAACATCTCATTTTGCTAGTGAATCCAATTCAGATTGGAGTGCATCTTTCCATTTTAGCCAATTAATTCTATTCCGACATTCTTCAACCGATTTGGGTTCTTGATCATTATCTTCCATAATTTCAAGTACTCTATTATAGGAAAATATATCATTTACGTCATTATCTTTCCTATTCAAGTATTTTCCATTAGTGACAAAATTTATTGAAGTTTCTATAACTTCTTCCTTTTCAAGACTTTGCTCTTCAGGAGATTGAGTTTTGTCACTATATAAATTTTGATTATTTGGATCACTCTTCTTTCGAGGATTCTTATCTTTAGATCCAATTGGTCTACCATACTTCAAGCGTATACTGGATTCATTAGTACTTGTTATTTTTTCTATAGGGACATTTAATTTAATTGAAATATTCACTGCTAGGATATGTGATTTAATAACTCTTCTCGAGTCACACAATACATCTGGCAGTTGATTTGCAATTCTTTGTAAATGAATAATTTTCTGAACTTCAAGTTCATAATCCTTTATACGAGGATCAAGAAAATCAAATGTCATTTCCCAATTAATCTCCTTTCTCGGTTGATTCATATCTCTCACTAATATTGGAAAATTTGATTAAAGAAGGTTATACAAATAATCCAGTCTGCCCATGTATTTTCGTAAAGAAGCAGCCCAAAAGAACATGTTGCCTTTTCGATGTGCTTTTATTTTTTTAAAAAAAAAATCTCAAACTTATCTTTTCTGTTAGAAATGTTTTCACAAAAGCAAAAACTAAAAGCAACCATGCAAACGCCCTTCAAACGTGGCCTAAATATCCCATTGTTTATTGGAAGTCACTGAATTGACTATCAGATTAAGTCATCATCCCCTTGTTTAATTTTGATTCAATGCAATTAGGTGTCATATTAGAGACACCTTAAATATTTATGTGTCACATATTATGGATTCTACTATGAAGGTGAGGGACATCTATATTGATGGACGTTGGGATGTTGTGGCATCCTATGTACCTGTTATAATTAAAGAAGAACTATCTAATTATGGAACCCTGGTTCTGCATCCCTCGGCTAAAGATAGTTGGTGCTAGATGGGTTCATCAACAAGGGTACAGTGCGGTCAGGATACCTTTGGTTGCTTGCCCAACGTGGAGTTTCCAAGGATATGTCACGTTCTTAGGTTTGGAAGATCCCAGCACATGAAAAGGTCCAGTTGTTATTTTGGTTAGCAGTGCATAATTCTCTTCCTACAAATGAGCTTTGCCTCCATCGAGGACTGGCTCCTTCTGCCTTCTGTGTACTTTACGGTGGGGTGGAGTCAATTTCGCACCTCTTATTGTATTGCCCAAGGGTTCTCGCTGCTTGGGGTGTGCTTGGTCCTCATCAATTGGGGTTTTTGGGTAATCCGTAGCTCACTATCGTTGATCACCTGATGAGATGTTGTCGTCACTAGCCTGGGTATCGTTGGGCGGTTATATGGGGCATTCGGAGGGGGTGGAACTCTGCTTGTTTCAGAGAGGAAATCTTCTGACCTGAGGTTCTTCGCATGAATGCTTCGGTGATAGGTTATGCCTTCAAAAAGCTGTTGTGCAAACCTACATGTGTGATTACACCTTGCTTTTTGAACTGGAATCCGGAGGGTTTTTATGGGACAATTCTTCATTTTGATGGAAGTTCGGAACCTGGGTGTTGCTGGTTTTGGAGGGGTGATTCGGGCTGAGGATGGTTGTTGGATAGAGGGATTTGTTGGATTTGTGGGTGTGGCGACCATCCTGGTTGCTGAACTACATGGCTTTTTGCGTGGTATTGAGCGGCTTCATAATCTCAGAGTTGAGGTTGCTTGGTGTTACTCTGTCTCTATGGAAGCTTTGAGGTTGATCCATAATGGTGTGGATGAGGCGCATTCCTCTATCCTTTGCTTAAGAACATTTCTGATATCTCCCATTTGCATCATGGTTATCATTGGCACCACATTCTTTGGGAGGGTAATGCAGTTGCGGATGCGCTCGCTAAGAGAGGGGCTCATTCGATAGACTTCTTTATGACATGGGCTTTCCCACCAGATAATGTTCAATGTTTATTAGCTTCTGATATGTCGGGAACCTGGTTCGCTCGCATTTGAGTTTTTATTTTTCTTCTTCTCCTCCCCGTCCCCCTTCTGTAGTGTTTTTTTTTTCGTTTTCTTCTTTATCGACGCTCGAGCGTCACCTTTTATCCAAAAAAATTCTTTCCCCAACAATAATACCCAAAAGATTAGTTATTTAAGGGAATCCACCTTGCCATTCTATTTTTTTGATGACAAACTTGCCGCAGCGATGGCTATTCTTTTTATATCATCTATATTTTGGTTTGTCAAGTATAATAAATTAAATATTTTTTTTGGATTAATAATAGTAACTAATATTTTTGATTATTTTCATTATTTAATATTTAAAATATTTTTAATAAAAAACTTCAAAAAAGTATTTTTCAAATACTTTCAATACATTTAGCATTTTGTACATACAAGTTAGCATTTTTTGTAATTATTTTTTGCATATAAGTTAATATTTTAGATACATAAATTTACATTTTGGATATATATATATATATATATTTGAATTTTGGGGAAGGATTTCCTTTGCATATGTTGATCTTTGAGTGCGATTCGGCAAATGTCGTTAAGTGGCTGAAGGATTTGGAATCAATTCCTTGGCATTTTCGGGAGTTGACATGATCGATCATAATGGTGATTAAATTCGCAGGAGAGGTGAGAGTGCAACATATTTTCAGAGTACGAAACAATATGGTGGATTATTGGGATAAGTTGGGAGCTGCCAGGGATGATAAGGTGGAGAAATGGTGTTAAATTAGAGGAGCACACGGTATGAGCTATCACGTTGGGAAGGAGTATAATTGTGTTGTTGGAGTATTGTCAGTTCTTTGGTGGCATTTCTTTTCTGGTTGGTGGCATCTTGTCTTCGGCAGCAGGAGTTCTTGGCATATTGGATCATGATGCAGTCGTTTGGGGAGGAGCTACATTGTGAGACAGTGAACTAAGTCTGAATCCTATTGGCATATCGCTTCTTTGGCTTTTTATTTTTGTTTTTGCTTAGGGCCTTTGTATTCAGTTGGTAGGATTCACGATGTGTTAATTATCGGATGGCAAAATGTTGGTTTGTAGTGGTGTGGAGACCGAATAAACATATAAACATAAGTTCTTCTCAATATATATATATATATATATATATATATATATATATATATATTAGAATTTTGGGCATACATTAACTAATTGGTAGGAGTAAAAAATTAAAAAAATATAAAAATATGATTTATATAAAAAATAATAATAATGAAACTTATTGTAGGCCTGCAATGGCCCCACAAACATGCCTTTTAATACAAAAACCACATGTAGCAAAATTGCTACCCACTTCCTTTATTTCCTTCCCCAATGGCTACTTTTCTCTTCCCACGGGTATTTAAGGATGAATAATCCAATGTTGGGATGACCTTATATATAAAAGAATAATTATGTGAAACTTATTAGAATTTCTTAATGGTATAATTTTAAAATATTTTGTAGTGTTAAATAAGTGGAAAGAAATACATTGTACTATAAATAAGAGATATAGAGATACTAATCCCAAAATTACGCGACCAAAGGTTCCAAAGCCTCTAAAGAATTAGTGAATTACATCTAAAAAAAATTTAAATTTTTTTCCAAGAAAAACGAGGGTCCAAGGCTAGCTTTATTCAATTATATGCCTCGGAAGAGGCACAAGGCCAGTCTAACTTTTCAAATTAGCTTTTTAATGAGCATATTAGCAGCCTTGTTACACCCACGAAGAATCAAATAGAAATGAATTTTTCAAGCCCACTCCTTCATTTATGAATTTTCTTTGCAATGGACCAATGAATACCAGTCCCATATGGAACCTCCGAAATAAGATTGAGTGCTTTGAATGAGAATAATCAATCCCAACCAGAACCCTTGAGAATTTGGATTCCCATGCTAGTTGCATTCTAAACAGAATTCCTCCATATGTGCAAGAAAACCTCCATCCTACCATCGTTCTCTCGCATACCCCCCTCCAAGCCATCATCCATGGTGTCTCTGATGTACTCACTCATCACATTTAACTCTCATCCACCCTTCCAAGAGTTTGATCAAATGGACATACTTAACTCGCCATGATCGGATACCATATTCTACTATGATTTCTCGAGCCTGCATGAAGTCTTTACAACTCTTGAGTAATGCAATTCAATATTCTCCCATTGATGTTTTAGATTTTAATTACAATTTATGTATTCTAATAATCTTAACCAAATTGAAATTTCAAAATTTGTAACCAACACGAAGTAATAACAACTATAATTATAAACTACAAAGAATTTTCTAAACAACGCCCAACAATCAACTACATTAATAGAATTAATTCCAAAAAAAATTAAAAATTCACAAAAAGAAAAATAAAAATAACAATGTTCACAATTCTCATATATATAATGACAAACTTTCAATGGCTTCAAAGTTCCAATATACAACAAATAATATAAATTGATTAATTTGTTGTAGGTGCGATTAGTTATCTATCTATATAATATGTAATACCCCGGAGAATGGCTTAAATAGAGTGAAATAACTATTCATATCAACAAGGTACCTTTCTATCTTGGCAGTCATTCTATAAGAACTCCAAAGTTAAGCGAGCTTGCTTTGGAGTAATTCTAGGATGGGTGACTTCCTGGGAAGTCTCTCAGGGTGTGCGTGAGTGAGGCCCAAGCGCACTGGAAAGAGTTCATGTTGGTTTGTGGGGTCAGCCTTTGGCAACATCTAGAGTAGCATCTCGTCATTCCGATCCGCCGAAAATGGGGGTGTTACAGATGGTATCAGAGCCAGACCGTGACCGCATGATGTGGTATTCAGGTGCCTAGCGGGGTGAAAGATCCACGGGATGTGGATGGTTGAGGCGTCCAATGTGGTAATTCTAGGATGGGTGACCTCCTGGGAAGTCTCCCAGGGTGTGCGTGAGTGAGGCCAAAACGCACTGGAAAGAGTTCATGTATACTCGGTTATTCACCAAAAAAATAATTAAACCAATTAAACCATCATTTTATAGATCAACGGACCAAAAAAAGACACATTAATGCTGATTAATTATCAAGATACACCTCAACGCTGATTAATTCTTCTTTGCTGCCATGTCATCATTTTTTCAAAATCCTAAATTACCATTCAAACTAAAACTCATTAATAGAACCCGAATCCCTAAACCCTACCTGCACTTCTCCTGCCACTTCGGTCGTGCTATGTTCGCCCTTTCATTCCTTTTGACTCTTCTTTCGTTATTCATTGAATCAAATTTTGTTAATGATTGCGTCTGGATTGAATTTCATGGAATTTTATGTTTTAGCTCTTCGTGCATTCCTCGCCCTCTTCGTACGTTCGAAACGTTTTGTTCGTGTTTGCATTCGTGTCATTTTTGGCATTGAATTCAGGTTGTTGCTCCGTCGTTGTCCGCAATTTCACTTCAATGGGTTAGGGATTTACACTTATCTATGTTTACTGATTTGGGGACACCCTCTTAATTTTATTTTCAGTTCTTGAATTTCCAGAACAATGAAATCAAAGAATTGAGTGGAACGAAGATTCAAAATATGAAGAACTTTCTCAGAAGATGCAGCTTCATAATTGGAGCCATGCTCGAGCAAGCAGCCACACGTGACACGTTAATAGTGAATTTCCTTTTACACTAAAGAATATTCAAATGGAGCATATAAATATAAAATATTGGATAATGTAGTAATTCTAATTTCTACCACCCTCTTGCAGGAACATAATTTGGGCAAAGAAAGGGTAAGCTCTATCAATTGCTTGGTCAATTATTTGTTGTCCAATGGAGCAAATGCGTACAAAGTTTTCTTAAATGTTAAATTGACTATTTCTTTTACAGTTGAAGGCATTGCAACATGAAAATAAGTCAGCTCCATCTCCCCCTCTCCTCTGCCTCCGTAACGTACCCTTCACATTCTTCCATTCATTCAATCGTCTCAGTATCTGCAGTGTTCACTTCTGTTGGTCTATCGATTGAATGGCCAAAGATTCAATTGATGACGAACAAAATGAGGAGTTGATTTATAAGGTGTGTGCCAAATCTCATTAGATTAATTATTGATTTTCCTTTTATCCTTGGAGAGTTGATGATTGGCATTTACACATAATTATCACTAATTATTACAAAAATCATACTATTATTATCAGCATAACTTAAATTGCTCTATCTGGAGTGGAGTTAGGAATTAGCCTATGTTGAGAAGGGTGGCCCTGATGATTGTTTTTACTAAATATCAAATTTTTTAAAAAAAAATCCTCACATGAAATCATATAATTTAGCAGTGATAATGAATGTTTTGTTGAAGGCAGGTGGAGGAGTTGGACAAAAAGCTCTATAAGTTGGTTGAGAAATTGCTTGGTTCCAATTTTCAACCAAGGAGGCCGGGGATCATTTAAGTTACATTAATTTTGTTCATTAATGATTGTTACAATAGGCCTTTTATCAATGAACTTTTGGACTCTCTACCAAAGAACATCATTCTACCGCATTGATTTCTCAGCCTTGTCCCTATCTTTAGCAAACCTTTTCATCATGGTCTCATGAATCTCCTCCACCATGGTTACACTAGGCCTCTCCGCAATCTTCCTTATGTTTCCATTAGAAGTTTCACATGTGTTGTTAGAATATCACACCTAGCAAACTCCCTGAAAGAAGCTCTAGACCACTGGCTTGAAGCTTATCCCTCAACCATTGTTCAACAGTTCAATTTTATGAATATCAACCATCATAACCTCTATTTTTTTTGATGTAGTTGATTTTGCAGCATTCTAAAAAAGGCTTTTAAGTTCTGCACCCCTAAAACTTGCATTTCGGAAATTCACAAGGAGATGCTTGCACATAATATGAAGAAATGACACATTTGTAAGTAATATAAGAGAGAAAAAGGGATCCAACTCGGTCACTACTCAACACTTTAACTAAAAATGTAGAGTATATGTAAAATATTAAAAACATGTATATATGTATATATGTATCCATGAATCTGTATTTAGCCTCTGGAAAGTCATATAACTTAGCTTGAATTAGTCCTAACAACATGTGAACATCCATATATTAGTTTCATGGAATCAAAATTAAGGAAATAATTGTTAGAAGTTACAAAACCTTTTTGTTTTGTCAGACATCAAAGTGTAGTACTTGGTCTGAATAATTTGTAAATCCATTTTCAAATGCCTCATGAACCATGCCCATGTGTTAGTACATTCCTTGCTCACCACTGCCCATGCAATTGGCAAATAACTGTTTTGGCATCTATTCGACATGTTGTCAATAGGCAGCCTCCACTACTGTCTTTAAGCCAGCATACATCAAAACAATGCATTGGCCTGATCCCTCTTTGAATCCAACCTTGGATGCATTCAAACATATGTCAAGCGGTCATATTTCTTTTTGTCATTTGATCCATCCACCACTAAGTGGGTGTTTGGATGTGTGTTTTGAAAATTGCTGCGACGTTTAAAAAATGGATAATCAAATAATTGTTGTAACAAAACGTGTTGTAGAAAATTAAGTGTTTGGATGAGCTTATGCTGTTCTAAATCGCAGTAATCTGATAATCAATTTTTAAGTGTTTGGATTTGTGTTTTTAAATTGTAAAATTACTATAAAGGGTATGGGTAAGAATGTTCAAATAATTTTTATTTTCTAATTTTTATATATTTTATAATATATTTTTAGTAATACTCTTTCCACCAATTTTTTTTTTTATATATTTTGGATATAATTGTATGAATTTGAATTTTTTTATATTTTATTTGTACATTTTCGTATAATATTTTTAATATAATACATTAAATTGTATATTACATTATAATCTTAACAACCCATAAAAAAAAAATGAACGGAGACTGCGAAGAAGAACGCCGCTGGATGGAAAGAATAATTAAAAGACTTTCTAGTTCCTAGGTTTTGACGTGAATTGATGGGGGCAGTAACGTAAAATCCTAAATTGATGACAAATCGTGATTTCTTGCAGCTCCAATTTCTTGCTGCAGAAAAACAGCGTTTGCCATAGTCTATAACGCTGATAGTCGATTATTTGATGGTAATTACCCAAATAGAAATATTGGATTATTTGCATTTTGAAAACGCAATAATCAGATAATCAGGTTTATATCGCACAAACAAACACCCTCTAACTCAACTGAAGACACTGAATTACTTCTTTCTATCACCTCCACAAAGCTATAAAGGAATTCATAGTGTGTGGCTGGTTTGCCTTCAATGATCACCAATGCGTTCCTTAATCAATTGGTGTTCAGAAATGTGAACCTTAAGGAATTTCATGGTTTATGTTCTAAATGCTTCAAATCCATCTTTAGATAATTTTCAAAATTTTTCATATATTTCTCAGCTAGCCAAGTAGAGTTGACATTCTTGACATTGAATTGTGGCTTCCAGAAAGTTTATGTAAAAATGTAAATGCGATTTCTTTGAGAAGGATTTGATTTCCCCTTGTGTAGCCGCCTAACTTTAATATTTATAGTCCCTAGTAACCGCCAGAAGCGCGTCCTCTTTTAATCCTCATAATAACTATGTTGAGTTGTGGACCGGGCTGCTTTCAATTTGGATTGAGCTAGTTTATTTGGGCCTAACAATTTCTTGGGCCAACACATATTTAAATAAATAATTCAACAATAACTATAAACAACATGAAATACTTCATAAAATTATAACAAATGATGCCGAATTCATAGAAGCCTTCACTCCTAGTTGGATTTGGAAATTCAAGAAAGCACACTTCTTTATATGTGAAACTTCAAATTTTTTCTTTATTTGTGGCAAGATGCTCAATTTATTGACCATTTAGAATTGAAATCCAATGCTCAATAAGGTATAACTATGATGCAATTATCGAGCTTGGTTGAAATGACAGCCGTTATATATACCCAAAAATTCACCTAAAAAACCCAATGTTATGGACACATATCGAAAAAATTTGAAAAATAGCAATGTTGAGGATACCCATACAGATGATACCCAATATACCCTTACATTAACATAAACTAAACTAAATACTTATGTTGAAAGCACAAGTCAAAAAAGTTAGGGGCACCCAAAATAAAACCCACTATATCTCCACCCAAATCAACACACAACTCCCACCCTCCCCCAAACGCGTTCCCACCCCCACTCAAAGAACTCTTCCCAACTCAGGTCGTTCTTCCTTTCAATCCCCGACACCATCTCATCGTCGGAAGAATTGCTATGTACATCCTTTTTCTTTACTTTTTTGCCAAATCTATCCGGTCCAAAATTTTGACCCATTTCTGCCCACCACATTTGCTAATCCAATCCAAATAGGTCCACATTTCATTAATTACCTGAGATTAGATGACATGGCAAATATAAACACAGATAAAAGCCAAGTGGAAGAAGTCTTTAGTCAAAATATCCACGTGGGCGAGTTATTTAAATGGGAAAATAGTGCACATGAGTGAAGTCACTCATTTCTTTCCAAAGTCAAAGGGATCGGAGTCGTGGTCGTAAGGGCTGATCTGGTATTCTGGTTTGGGCGGTGGAGGCGGTTGGTGTTTTGTGACCTGTAATTAATAATCAGACGTTTCAGATGTATATCTGTTGGGTTGTCTAACGGAGTAGGAACCACCGATGCGACAGGATGATTTCTCCTCCCCAGCCGTAGCCTTGGCGGCAAGGGAATTGCCGACAATCTGCTCCATCTGCCTGACCCATGGCCAATGACTCACAGTTACGCCACTGCTGCTCAACCGTTGCCTCTCCAATTTGTACCGCTTCTTCAAAATTACCAACTTAATTCTTACACTTGTAACACCCCGGTTTTGGTAACCCAGGCCGGGATGTCACCGCCACACCTCCCTAGTAAGACACGGTTTCTCCGAGCTCACTAAAGAGATGCAAGGCTATGGTTTTTCAGAATTTAAAATATTCAAGTAGCCCATTCATAGATAATTTAAAAATACTACATCAGAGTCGCAGCGAGAATATATATAGTACGCAGCGGAAGTAAAGTGTATGCAGCGGAAATTGAAATATAGGGCCGACATTGCCAAACCACGGGTTAACAGACCCGTTCATGCAAGTCACGTAAAATAAATAACTAAGTATCCAAAATGATCCCCCCCAATGAGTGATCATGCTCCGTACTCTGTAACAGAAAAAAAAAATGAACAACGGTTTTATCAGTATTATAAAATACTGAGTAAGTCAATCCTTACATAGCAATAAAGGGGTTAGATTTTTAGTAATTAAGATAAAACTTTTTACCATGCATAAAAACATTTTATTTAAAAAAAAATGCGAATATAATTGCATACTTTAAAGACACATTTAATTTCATAATTTGAAACTTAAGCATGGGCAATTATTTAAGACATGATTTAAAAACATAAAAAAAAAATGCCGTAAGTAAGTAAATAAAATTTTGAGCCTTTAAAAAAAAAAAAATTCTCCCCGATACGTTACCATCTCAACAATATTTGATTTAGCCGGCAATCCGGCGGCCGCAGCCAATTTCATAAAATCTGAGCTTTTTAATATATTTCCCGTTACGCCATCATCTCAACAATATATCAGATAGCCGGTGATCCGGCGGCCGCAGCCAATATCAATAGTAACAGTTAGCCGGTGATCCGGCGGCCGCAGCCAATAGTAACAGTTAGCCGGTGATCCGGCGGCCTCAGCCAATTTCATAAGTAACATGTCATCTTAGCCGGTGATCCGGCGGCCGCAGCCGATACGCCATACCCAGTACCACTCCGTCGAGCCTCGAGTAACCCATACGGATACACTCGAGAGGGTAGGCAGTTGGTCTCTTGTGACCAAATACGCCATATCCAGTACCGCTCCGTCGAGCCTCGAGTAGCCCATACGGATACACCCGAGAGGATAGGCCCAAAAATATAAGATGCCGTTTTGGCGATCTTTCGCGCGTAATATCATTGCCGTTTTGGCACAAAATGCACAATTAGGAGGGCACCCTGCAGAGCACTCACCCCCTGATTTTATGTAACCGATATTGTTTCAACTTTAGTGTAACGGGATTTTCAAAAATATAGCTTTATCGTATCACAAGATTTCGATCGTTGTTTAAAAAATTTCAAAATTTCACAAGTTAAAACCGATCGATGTCACAGTTTACGCCTTTTCAGTTTAAAAATCCATTTCTTAGGCGATTGATCTGAAATTTTCACAGTAGCTCAAAAACATCCCAATGAACAACTTTCATGTTTTGAGTTTTCTGGAAAAATGATTGGAAGCATGTCAAAAATCAAGTTTTCTACAGAAACAAAGAGCTGTCAGGATTCAGGTTTGACATCTGTCAAAGATTTGACTTTTTAACATATCAAATGAACTTCAAAAATTCTGAAAATTTACAGGCACTTAAAAGACACCAAAATAAATAAGTTTTATTAGAGGCAAATTATGCAAATTCATCACGGATTAAGTCAGATTAATCTACTAAGTTCGGTCTTAAAATCTGTCTCAGTTTTCGAAAGGTTCATGCACCACAGAATATGTTCGACGCGGTTTGGGATAGCAAATCTTAATGAAAGTGCATGAAATTTTACAGGGGTATTCAAGACTCATAGATCTACAACTTTTGTTTAGATCATGAAGATTGGTTTGGACTAGAAATGATAGAAATAAGCTCATCAAGTTCGGTTATGAAATCTGTCAACTTTTGAAAATTCTTAAAAACGCAGAATATGTCCGACTTGATTTGGGGTATCAAAACTTGATGAAAATTTCTGAAATTTTTACACAATATAGCTTAAGATCTTAGGATCAAAATCTTAGTTTTGAGTTTTCAGGTTTGAACGCTCGAAGTAAGAGTTTTGGTCGGATTTCAGAAAATACGTAGATTGGAGTTTTTAGGTTTGATTTCAACGTTTCGTTTAAGATCCAATGTTTCGGATGTCTTTAAACCACCCATATTGATATGTAAGTTATTAACTTACCGTAAGTGAGTTCTTGAACGTTCTAAGGTTGATCGATTTGTCCAAAATCGCCACGAACGGATCTACGCAACACGTTCTTCTTCTCCTTTGGCTACGAACGTGTTTTGCAAGTAAAGATCCGTAAGTTAGAAGGTTGATTATGATCTTAGAGCAATAAGGAAACTTGATTTACATCTTACCAACAATTCAAAGCCTACAAATCCTTGATCTACACACTTCCTTGGTCGGATTTGGTTGCCGGAAAGTTGCCGGAAAGTCGCCGGAAGTTCGCCGGAAAGTCGTCGGAAGGTATTTTGGCTTTTGGGAGAGTTTTGGGAGTGAAGAGGGGATGGGAATGGCTGAAATGGGGGTGTTGGGGGTGTTATGGCCATTAAAGGGACAAGGAATCCCGGATTTGGAGGCCTAGGCCGACAATTAGGCGGCCGCTACAGTAGTGCTACAGTAGTGCTACAGTAACTTTTAATTTTTTTTTTTTTTTTTTTAAATATTAAGATTCCTTCTCTACAAAAATAAAAATCATAATGTGGGAATTATCCGTGATTGTTGGGACAATTCGATAAACTCGTTTCGAGTTGTTATCTTCCGGTAAATAATAAATTCCGCTCTCTCGGAATTATTTCGGTTTTAATAATTTAAATCCAATTCTTTATTTTTGGATTTAAATTTTTCGATGGCGATTTCTCGGGTATTACACCAATAATGTCTCTTACCTCATTCTCATAAGAAAGGGTCATCCATTAATGGGAATGCATATTTTTTTAATTATTATTATTATGTTAAGTTTTCAAAAGTCTTAATGTAATTGCCTATTAGAAAAAAAAAAAACTTATCCACTAACTATGACAATGGTAACAATAATAATAATTATAATATTATAATAAATAATAATAATAACAATATATACCAAAATAAGCTAGCATATAATTAAAAGTGATCTTGTAAGTCATACATAGCTCCAAAAAGGAATATATTCTTTATTTGAAAATGACAAGATATGATTAATATTCCACCCTACAATTTCAAACCATAGTCAAATTATTCCCAATAATATTATGGCATTCTAGAATAATTCTATAAATAAAAATATGGGTAGAATGATTAATTAAGAATATATAGAAAATAGATAATTCTCATTATAATTTAAACATATGAATATATACATGTATATACATGTGTGCATGTTTGAAAAGATTATTTCAAGACCAAGGTATATATATGTGTATATAAACTTGTATATGGATTTAAAATATTCTATGGACCATATACTTTTTACACTTGATATTGAAATCCATATATTTATTTGGAAAGACAAATATATATATAATTTTTCAAAGTATGTTTTGTAGAAAATAATATACTAATCTTTAAGCAAATATTTGAACATATAAATATATATAGATTTGATTAAAAATCTACTTAGTGAATTAATCAAAAATATATATTCATATATATATTTCGGGCAATTTCTATGGTATTACAATCTACCCTCCTTAAGAATCAACTTCGTCCCCGAAGTTGCGCGACTTGTTGACCGATTGATTGATTGCGGTTGTGTCATTGTGTTTTGTTGTTTGATATTATTTGACTGAACCCGGAATTGAAATTTCCAAGTTGCCTACGTACCCCGTGAAGGGATCAAGTCATTACGTAGTTCAAAACAATTTGAATTTGTTTTTCCTCGGGTGTTACATCCTCCCCCCCTTAAGAATACAGTTATGTCCCCATAACTGTGGTCCGGTCGTCTTGGAAGAGGGTAGGGTAACGTTGCCGCATGTCGGCTTCCAATTCCCAGGTTGCCGTCTCCATTTCGTGGTTGGACCACAAGACCTTGACCATCCTTACAGTTTTATTCCTTGTCACCCTTTCCTTGTGGTCGAGTATTTTCACCGGGGTTTCTTCATAGGTCAAGTCATCATCCAGTTCGATTACGTCCGGTTGGAGTACATGCGATGCGTCGGGTACATACTTCTTCAGTTGGGAGACGTGAAACACGTTGTGGACGCGTGCTAGTTGAGGCGGCAGTGCTAGCCGGTACGCTAGATTCCCCACTCTCTCGAGGATCTCATACGGCCCTATGTATCGTGGGCTCAGTTTCCCTCGCTTGCCAAAGCGCATTACGCCCTTCATCGGCGAGACCTTCAGCATGACCTTGTCACCGACTTGAAATTCCAAGTCCTGCCGTCTCACGTCCGCATAACTCTTTTGCCGGTCCTGAGCGGCTCTCATCTTCCCCTGGATAACCTTAACTTGCTGAGCCATGTCCTCCACCAGTTGTGGCCCTACTGTCATTACTCGATCGTTCTCTTCCCAACTCAATGGGCTCCGGCATCTTCGTCCATATAGTGCCTCGAAGGGCGCCATGCCGATGCTCGCATGGTAACTGTTGTTATAGGAGAACTCGATCAATGGTAAATGGTGCTCCCAACTCCCCTTGAATTCCAACACACAAGCCCTCAACATGTCCTCCAGCGTCTGTATAGTTCGCTCCGTCTGTCCATCAGTCATAGGGTGGAACGCCGTACTCATCTTTATCTGTGTCCCCAGAGCTGCTTGCAGCTTGGTCCAAAACTGGGAGGCGAATCTGCTATCCCTATCCGAGATGATGTCATGCGGCACCCCGTGCCGGCGCACCACATTGTCTACGTACGCTCTTGCTAGTTGGTCCATTGTCCAAGTGTCCTTCATCGGGATGAAGATGGCGGCCTTCGTTAACCTATCCACGATCACCCAGATCTTATTCATTCCTTTTGGCGAACGTGGTAACCCTGAAACGAAATCCATAGAGATACTATCCCACTTCCAGCTTGGAATCTCCAATGGTTGCATTAATCCTAAGGGCTTTTGCCGTACTGCCTTGATCTTCTGGCAGGTAAGGCACCTTGCCACGAATTCGGCCACCTCTCTCTTCATGTTTGGCCACCAATAATTTTTCTTCAAGTCCTTGTATAGCTTATCCCCTCCGGGGTGGACCGAGTAGGGGGTGCTATGTCCTTCCTCCATCACCTTCTTCTTCAGATCTACGGATTCCCGCGGTATACACCATCTTCCCCTGAAGCGGATGCTCCCGTCCTCATGAATCTGGAAATCTACTGCCTTTCCTTCGGCAATGCTTCTCCTTATTTCCTTCATCTGTTCGTCACTCGACTGGGCGAGTCGTATTTCTTCGTATACGGTAGGGCTTACTACCATTGCGTTGACGACCTCGGTTACCGTACCGGGATGCACCAGTTCCAGGCTTAATTTCGCCAAATCTTTGTACAACTCGGCCGGTATCACCAGTGAGTTCGTGACGTGTTGCGCCTTCCGACTCAAGGCGTCGGCCACGACGTTGGCCTTGCCCTCGTGATACGCAACTTCTAGGTCGTAATCTTTGATCAGTTCCAACCATCTCCTCTGCCTCAAGTTCAGTTCTCTTTGCGTGAATATGTACTTGAGGCTCTTATGGTCGGTGAACATCCGACACTTCCGCCCATAGAGATAGTGTCTCCAGATTTTCAGGGCAAACACGACCGCGGCCAGTTCCAGGTCGTGCGTCGGGTAGTTTTGCTCGTGCGGTTTCAGTTGTCGTGATGCGTACGCTATGACCTTTTGATCCTGCATCAGTACGCATCCCAGTCCTTCTCTCGAGGCGTCGCTATACACCTCGAAGTCTCCATGCTCTGATGGTAGCGCCAACACCGGCGCCGTGGTAAGTCGTTTCTTCAGTTCCTGGAATGCGGTTTCGCACTCGCCCGTCCAGTCATACTTCACCCCCTTCTTCAGCAGTTGCGTCAATGGGCGGGCGATTTTGGAGAAGTCTTGGACAAATCGCCTGTAGTAGCCCGCCAGTCCGAGAAAGCTTCTTATCTCCGTTGGGCTCTTCGGTGGTACCCACTCGGTTACAGCCGAGATCTTAGCCGGGTCCACCGCCACTCCGCTGGCGGATACGATATGCCCAAGGAATGATACTTCCCTCAGCCAGAAGTCGCATTTGGACAACTTCCCATATAGCTGATTTTCTCGGAGGATCCTCAGCACTTCATGCAAGTGCTCGGAATGTTCCTTCTCGTCCCTTGAGTAGACCAAGATGTCGTCTATGAATACCACTACGCATTTATCTAATAGTCCTCGGAACACGTTGTTCATGAGGTTCATGAACATCGCCGGGGCGTTCGTCAATCCGAATGACAGTACTGTGAATTCGTAGTGCCCATAGCGAGTCCTGAACGCTGTCTTCGGGGTGTCCTTCTCAGCAATTCGCATCTGATGATATCCCGAACGCAGGTCGATCTTGGAGAACACAGTAGCTCCCTTCAGCTGGTCAAATAGATCCTCGATTCTGGGCAACGGGTACTTGTTCTTGATAGTGACTTGATTAAGTCCTCTATAGTCGATACACAGTCTCAGACTCCCATCCTTCTTTTTGACGAACAAGACCGGTGCTCCCCATGGAGACGTACTCGGTCAAATATATCCCTTTTCCAGCAATTCTTCGAGCTGTTCCTTTAGTTCCTTCATCTCCGGCGGTGCCATGCGGTAAGGAGCCTTTGATACCGGTTCCGTTCCCGGGATGAGATCTATGGTGAACTCGAGATCCCTCTCAGGGGGCATGCCAGGAACGTCATCTGGAAACACATCCGGGTACTCTCTCACCACCGGAATGTTGTCTATCTTTACTCCTTCAGCCTCGAGGTTGTGAACGTAGCATGCGTATAGCGTGTGGCCCTTACGCATTAGGCTACCTAACTCTAGGACGTTGACTATTTTGTTAGATTTCTTAGGGGGTTGAGAGTAGAAGATGACTCTTTTCCCCCTACTTTTTGACAGCGTGATCTTTTGCTTCTGACACTCGATCACGGCCTTATACCGGGTTAGCCAATCCATTCCTAGTATGACGTCAAAGTCTCTGACGTTGAACTCTACCAAGTTTGCGAAAAACTCTACGTTCTTTATCACTATGGGTATTCCATTGTAGCGTTTAGAGCAGGTTATTACTTCTCCAGAGGGCAGTTGGATGCTTAAGCTAATCATCTCGCACTTAGGTAGATCTAGTTCAGTTACGACTCTCGAAGATAAAATCGAACAACTGGCTCCGGAATCAAATAAGACTCTAAGTGGAGTACTTAGGACATAGAAAGTACCTGTCATCACGTCACCATGCGCGGGTATGTCAGCCTGGTTGATCACGTTCAACCTCCCCATCGGCCTCCCTTGATTGGCTGGCTGGTTTTGATTTGGGTTTGCGTTTTGCTGCTGGTTCGGATTTGGAGGAGGCCGATATCCTTGATTGTTGCCATTCCTACCCCCCTGGTTGAACGGCTTGATAGGTCCAATGACCAAGTCTTCTCTTTTCGTGATGTTCTCGAGTCGGGTTCGACATTCCTCCCTCCGATGGCCAATTCGGCCGCACCGGAAGCACTCGCCCATCTGAGGACATTTCCTCATCAGGTGCGGCCTGCCACACCTTGGGCACGGCGGCACTCGTCCTCCTTGGTTGACATTCCGACCATAGTTGTTTTGAGCATTCCCGTTCGGCCCTCGCCGAAAGTTGTTCCCGCCAATAGTGTTGCTCGTCCGGTTATCCCTGTTCCTTTTGTCTGGGCCTTGCGCCCCTCGGCTAGGTTCCCCAGTAGCCTTCCTCTTTAGCTGTTGCACTCGTGCTACTGCTACTGCCCGATCGTAGACAGATTGCAAGTCCGGGTAATAAACTCCAGTAATCACCTCTCGAATCGACAAGTTCAATCCCATTTCGAACTTTTGCGCCTTCTCCCCGTCAGTAGGTACCATCCTGGGCGCAAATCTCACCAATTCCTTAAACCGTGCATAGTATTCTTGAACAGATTTCTCTCCCTGCTTCAGGGATGAGAACTCCTCGTATAGTGCTGCCTTAGTACTCATCGGGTAGAAGCGCTCCCGGAGTAACTCCATGAACTCGTTCCACGAGTAAGGTTCGTCATCCTCTGCCAGCTTCCCTTGGGTAGCCTGCCACCAGTCGTCGGCCTCGCCACCCAGATAGTACGAGGCCACATGGACCTTCTCCCCCTCCGGGCATCTCACCGCCTTTAGCAATTTGTCGAAGGTTCTCAACCATTCTTCCAACTTAGCGGGGTCTTCCTCCCCGACGTAATGAGAAGGTCGGTAGGGGTTCACCGCAGCCAAGTAGTTGATCCTCGCTTCCGGTGGTGGCGCCGCGGCAGCTCCACCCTGGTTAACGTAAGCATTACCCAGTGCGACTAGTAATTCCTCCACATTTTTCAGTCGCCCTTCCGTAGGGTTGGGCATTGGTCCTGCCGGGTTTGGCACCTCCGCGTTAGGTGCCTGCTCATTGGGTTGTCCCGGCGTGCCGTGGGTGTTGGGGGTGGCAGGGAATTTCCTTGGTCGTCCTCGAGGCGCCATCTGTTGCAAGAACAGGTGATTTAGATTTTAAGGAAAATATAATAAAGGGTTTATACAATGATTATCGAAACCCCAGGGTCTAGGGTTTCAGGGTCTTGGGTTTCAAGGTTTAAATGAGTCGTGCGTTTGAGATGGATTTGTTGTTTGATTTGTTGGGAATCAAAGTGAGCGTTCATCATTTTGATCATTAAGTTCATCATGTCTTGGTTAGCCATCTAGCGCAAGAAAAAGATCTAGGTTACATCATGATGCTTCTAGGTTCTCTAAGGTATAGAAATGCAATATGCACATGCAGTGATGATCCCCCCGAAAAAAAAATTTTCTGCATACATTTATTTATCCATGGGTTTTAAAAATAAATTCATTCCATGGATAGACTAAAATAAGGATAAAAGGTTTGGGCCGCTATATTGGGCCGAAAGAAATAAATTATTTGGGCTTTAAATAAAAACAAGGTTATTGGGCCAAAATAATTTCTTGGGCTTCAAAAAAAAAAAATTTGGGCTAAAAATTTGGTCTTTAACTTCAAAATAATAATTGGGCTCTTTAAATTATATTACTAGTTTAGAAATAATAACTTTAAAAATAATAATACTTGAAAATAATAGTTTAAAAAAAATATTACGGGCTCTTTAAAATAGTAGTTTTAAAATATTCTGGGCTCTGATACCAAATTGTAACACCCCGGTTTTGGTAACCCAGGCCGGGATGTCACCGCCACACCTCCCTAGTAAGACACGGTTTCTCCGAGCTCACTAAAGAGATGCAAGGCTATGGTTTTTCAGAATTTAAAATATTCAAGTAGCCCATTCATAGATAATTTAAAAATACTACATCAGAGTCGCAGCGAGAATATATATAGTACGCAGCGGAAGTAAAGTGTATGCAGCGGAAATTGAAATATAGGGCCGACATGGCCAAACCACGGGTTAACAGACCCGTTCATGCAAGTCACGTAAAATAAATAACTAAGTATCCAAAATGATCCCCCCCAATGAGTGATCATGCTCCGTACTCTGTAACAGAAAAAAAAAATGAACAACGGTTTTATCAGTATTATAAAATACTGAGTAAGTCAATCCTTACATAGCAATAAAGGGGTTAGATTTTTAGTAATTAAGATAAAACTTTTTACCATGCATAAAAACATTTTATTTAAAAAAAAATGCGAATATAATTGCATACTTTAAAGACACATTTAATTTCATAATTTGAAACTTAAGCATGGGCAATTATTTAAGACATGATTTAAAAACATAAAAAAAAAATGCCGTAAGTAAGTAAATAAAATTTTGAGCCTTTAAAAAAAAAAAAATTCTCCCCGATACGTTACCATCTCAACAATATTTGATTTAGCCGGCAATCCGGCGGCCGCAGCCAATTTCATAAAATCTGAGCTTTTTAATATATTTCCCGTTACGCCATCATCTCAACAATATATCAGATAGCCGGTGATCCGGCGGCCGCAGCCAATATCAATAGTAACAGTTAGCCGGTGATCCGGCGGCCGCAGCCAATAGTAACAGTTAGCCGGTGATCCGGCGGCCTCAGCCAATTTCATAAGTAACATGTCATCTTAGCCGGTGATCCGGCGGCCGCAGCCGATACGCCATACCCAGTACCACTCCGTCGAGCCTCGAGTAACCCATATGGATACACTCGAGAGGGTAGGCAGTTGGTCTCTTGTGACCAAATACGCCATATCCAGTACCGCTCCGTCGAGCCTCGAGTAGCCCATACGGATACACCCGAGAGGATAGGCCCAAAAATATAAGATGCCGTTTTGGCGATCTTTCGCGCGTAATATCATTGCCGTTTTGGCACAAAATGCACAATTAGGAGGGCACCCTGCAGAGCACTCACCCCCTGATTTTATGTAACCGATATTGTTTCAACTTTAGTGTAACGGGATTTTCAAAAATATAGCTTTATCGTATCACAAGATTTCGATCGTTGTTTAAAAAATTTCAAAATTTCACAAGTTAAAACCGATCGATGTCACAGTTTACGCCTTTTCAGTTTAAAAATCCATTTCTTAGGCGATTGATCTGAAATTTTCACAGTAGCTCAAAAACATCCCAATGAACAACTTTCATGTTTTGAGTTTTTTGGAAAAATGATTGGAAGCATGTCAAAAATCAAGTTTTCTATAGAAACAAAGAGCTGTTAGGATTCAGGTTTGACATCTGTCAAAGATTTGACTTTTTAACATATCAAATGAACTCCAAAAATTCTGAAAATTTACAGGCACTTAAAAGACACCAAAATAAACAAGTTTTATTAGAGGCAAATTATGCAAATTCATCACGGATTAAGTCAGATTAATCTACTAAGTTCGGTCTTAAAATCTGTCTCAGTTTTCGAAAGGTTCATGCACCACAGAATATGTTCGACGCGGTTTGGGATAGCAAATCTTAATGAAAGTGCATGAAATTTTACAGGGGTATTCAAGACTCATAGATCTACAACTTTTGTTTAGATCATGAAGATTGGTTTGGACTACAAATGATAGAAATAAGCTCATCATGTTCGGTTATGAAATCTGTCAACTTTTGAAAATTCTTAAAAACGCAGAATATGTCCGACTTGATTTGGGGTATCAAAACTTGATGAAAATTTCTGAAATTTTTACACAATATATCTTAAGATCTTAGGATCAAAATCTTAGTTTTGAGTTTTCAGGTTTGAACGCTCGAAGTAAGAGTTTTGGTCGGATTTCAGAAAATACGTAGATTGGGGTTTTTAGGTTTGATTTCAACGTTTCGTTTAAGATCCAATGTTTCGGATGTCTTTAAACCACCCATATTGATATGTAAGTTATTAACTTACCGTAAGTGAGTTCTTGAACGTTCTAAGGTTGATCGATTTGTCCAAAATCGCCACGAACGGATCTACGCAACACGTTCTTCTTCTCCTTTGGCTACGAACGTGTTTTGCAAGTAAAGATCCGTAAGTTAGAAGGTTGATTATGATCTTAGAGCAATAAGGAAACTTGATTTACATCTTACCAACAATTCAAAGCCTACAAATCCTTGATCTACACACTTCCTTGGTCGGATTTGGTTGCCGGAAAGTTGCCGGAAAGTCGCCGGAAGTTCGCCGGAAAGTCGTCGGAAGGTATTTTGGCTTTTGGGAGAGTTTTGGGAGTGAAGAGGGGATGGGAATGGCTGAAATGGGGGTGTTGGGGGTGTTATGGCCATTAAAGGGACAATGAATCCCGGATTTGGAGGCCTAGGCCGACAATTAGGCGGCCGCTACAGTAGTGCTACAGTAGTGCTACAGTAGTGCTACAGTAACTTTTAATTTTTTTTTTTTTTTAAATATTAAGATTCCTTCTCTACAAAAATAAAAATCATAATGTGGGAATTATCCGTGATTGTTGGGACAATTCGATAAACTCGTTTCGAGTTGTTATCTTCCGGTAAATAATAAATTCCGCTCTCTCGGAATTATTTCGGTTTTAATAATTTAAATCCAATTCTTTATTTTTGGATTTAAATTTTTCGATGGCGATTTCTCGGGTATTACACCAATAATGTCTCTTACCTCATTCTCATAAGAAAGGGTCATCCATTAATGGGAATGCATATTTTTTTAATTATTATTATTATGTTAAGTTTTCAAAAGTCTTAATGTAATTGCCTATTAGAAAAAAAAAAACTTATCCACTAACTATGACAATGGTAACAATAATAATAATTATAATATTATAATAAATAATAATAATAACAATATATACCAAAATAAGCTAGCATATAATTAAAAGTGATCTTGTAAGTCATACATAGCTCCAAAAAGGAATATATTCTTTATTTGAAAATGACAAGATATGATTAATATTCCACCCTACAATTTCAAACCATAGTCAAATTATTCCCAATAATATTATGGCATTCTAGAATAATTCTATAAATAAAAATATGGGTAGAATGATTAATTAAGAATATATAGAAAATAGATAATTCTCATTATAATTTAAACATATGAATATATACATGTATATACATGTGTGCATGTTTGAAAAGATTATTTCAAGACCAAGGTATATATATGTGTATATAAACTTGTATATGGATTTAAAATATTCTATGGACCATATACTTTTTACACTTGATATTGAAATCCATATATTTATTTGGAAAGACAAATATATATATAATTTTTCAAAGTATGTTTTGTAGAAAATAATATACTAATCTTTAAGCAAATATTTGAACATATAAATATATATAGATTTGATTAAAAATCTACTTAGTGAATTAATCAAAAATATATATTCATATATATATTTCGGGCAATTTCTATGGTATTACAATCTACCCTCCTTAAGAATCAACTTCGTCCCCGAAGTTGCGCGACTTGTTGACCGATTGATTGATTGCGGTTGTGTCATTGTGTTTTGTTGTTTGATATTATTTGACTGAACCCGGAATTGAAATTTCCAAGTTGCCTACGTACCCCGTGAAGGGATCAAGTCATTACGTAGTTCAAAACAATTTGAATTTGTTTTTCCTCGGGTGTTACAACACTGCTCGACGCTCTTGGTCTGATCCTCGCTTCTCTCACTGACCATGGCGGCCACCTCTTCCCAATCCCTATCTCTCAAATGCCCCCATTTAATTGCACAAACTTGTCGCTATACGCATCCAACAAACACGCGATTGCTGTATCTCTCCACTCTTCCCCGTCTTTTCGGCAGTCCCCGCTCCCTCCGAAGGACGGCAAGCTGGACCTCTTGGGCGTGCCGCTATGGATTTAATAGAGTGAAGATGGATGGATATTCACGAATTGAGACGAGGAGAGACAGTTGCAGGCGGGTTGAAATGGGGGAGCAGTCAGACACACAAACAAAGTAGAAACATGCAAATTCCCTTAAAATCTCATCTTAAGCAACAAAGATTCATTCTTACCCAAGATATTAAACATTGTTTTTCCTACTTCATCACACCTCTCTCTTTGCAAACTGCAAACCTAACTAAATTGGTACTTCCATTTTGATGGTAGGAAGTTCTGGGCTTTCGACTTTCTCCGATTGAAGCCAATCCTTGGCACATATGAGGGCCTCCACTGTCTCTGGCTGCAACGAACACTTGTATTCATTGATCTCCATACGCACCGTATCAAACACATGAATGAGTGATTTTTCATTGACTTCTCACAAATTTTGGGAAGAAATGAGTGACTTCACACTGATGTGCACTGCTTCCCCATTTAAACGACTCGCCCACATGGATACTTTGACCAAAGACTTCTTCCACTTGGCTTTTATCTGTGTTTATATTTGCCATGTCATCTGATCTCAGGCAATTAATGAAATATGGACTTATTTGGATTGGATTAGCAAATGTAGTGAGCAGAAATGGGTCAAAAATTTGGACAGGATGGATTTGGCAAAAAAGTAAAGAAAAAGGATGTACATAGCAATTCTTCCTCTCATCGTCTAATAATCCCCAGCCAAATTCTCCATATACCAGAGGAGCTCAAGCCGACTCAGCAAATTCTCAGTGCAACACCCCCGTATGTTTCTGGCTCAAGCCGACTCAGCAAATTCTCAATGCCCATGCCGATTTGGCTCGGCCTATAGAAATAGTTCGGGATCGGAACTTGCTAACTTTTAATGAGCATTTTCTTTTCTTGAAAATCCCATTCTCTCTCTCTATAGTCCACTCCGTACCATCGTCCTCCCTAGTCCATTCTCTGTCACTGCGCATCCGGCCTCCATCCTCCTCCCTCACTGCCTCCAGCTACATCTGCACCGTCACCCACTGTTGCCCGCTCCTCCGATTAATTTCGGGTTCGTCATCTGTAACCTGTTTCTTATACTGAATGAAAGGATTTAATAATGATTATTCTTCCTGGAGTTTATCTGGATCTAGGTTGCTTGTGTATACGGTATGTTGTGTTTACTCTGTTGTTTTTTTATTGTTTTTTTTTTTAGGGGGGGGGGGAGTTTGTTTGGTGTTTTAGTTTGTAAATTGATTGTTGGCAGAAGGTCGTGAAGATGTCGATCTATCTTCGATACTGTTTGATATATTTATGGGGGAATTGGGCCTTGGGGATGGTGTATTAGTGTTCAATCATTGATTGAGAATACTCACTTTTCCTTGCATAACAGAAAATTGTTTCGTTCGAAAATGTTGTTGACTTTCATGCATTTTCTCAATGTCTAAAAGCTAAGTTGTACACTTGTAATAATGCCATACATTTTTGCCATTTGCTTCTCACGAAGCACCTTTTATTTTAACAGAGGTAGAGCAGCCATAGGGTAATTGCTGATCAAGGCAGCTTGTATATATGGAATGGTGACTATAAAACAGCAAATTTAGGCAAAAGGTTTCCCCTTTTGCATTTTCCAATTTGTGGAGACAACTTGGAGTTGGGACATCAAAGATGGACTTCTCGCCGTTGTCACGGCAAGGACGGAAGGCTCTACCACTGAAAAATTCCAACCTGGTTCAAGACAAAGACACCACTGCATCGAGAGAGGATACTAACTCAGCCTCCTCAGACATATATGCAACAATGGTGTACAAGGATGATGTGGTTGAAGAGGAAGAGTCTCTCCCTCCTTTATTGCAACGACTTCCCAAGGACTTCGGTCTCGGTGGAGATGATATATCCGACTCCGATTCTGACGATGCTGGTTCATCTATATCTGGAACCATGATTGTGAAAACCAATCGGGGGAGTAGATCAAGTTATTCAGGAAGGGATGTTAGTGCTTCATCTCAGTATATGAAACCAAGGAGCTCAATTGTGGCTCCATATCGGGAAAGGATAAACCCTATGAAGAAGATTGGGAATGAGGAGGAAGGGGATAATGGTGGGGATTTTTCGACATTTGTAGTGAGGTCGAGAGAGGATGGAGAAGAGGAGGATGAGGATGAAGATGATGTAATGGGGACGATGGTGAGGAGAGGAGCTGGCAGTGGAGGAGGGGATACAATGCGGAAGGCAGTGGAGAGTATGCAGAAGATAGGAGAGGGTGGAGCAATGGGGTATAGGAATCGGAGGAAAAGCAGTGGTGGTGTTGGTGAGGACAGTGCTGCAGGTGGAATTGCACAGTCACGGAAACCAGGGAGTGAGAAAATGTCATCAAGCTCAATACCTGAGTATGTGACCAGGGAGGATCCATCTTCAAAATATGAGTTGCTGCATGAACTTGGTAAAGATTCATGGTTTGTGCTTTAAAATGCCAGGTTCTTTGTTTTGATTCTTAATTGATGAGAAAACATGATTTTGGCGATATCCTTATGGAATATAAATCAATTTCTGAGTACATGCTCTGTTTTGGAGTTTGGTGCGTGAATGCTTACACACTGTTTAATTTTGCTACATTTTGATTTGAAATTGGCCCCTAGTAGATACACGTGTTTTTGGGTGAAATTAGCAAATGGATACGATTTCTGCAGCCTACAGCGCTTAATCTGGAGCACACGAACCAATTTAGTGTATTTTGCTTTTTGATTTTTTGTAGAATCAAGTTACTTGACTCTGCATGTTAGGTACATATGATCTAAAGCTTATAATTATGGCCGAATTCAGTAGGGCAACAACCTTGCTGCAGTTGAGCTTATTCACTTGAATGTTCCAGCAACCAGAGCACACTTTACTGTTTGACTTAATCGACGATAAGTTGTTAGTTCATCATCTTTTCTTTAGAAGATTTTGTGTATGTTCATTCAAGATTTCATTTCCTAAGTCAGGCCTTATTCGGTATGCTGGCTTGATTTCAACCAGTTACATTGTTGTTCCCTCGGAAAAATAAAGATAATCAACAATCCCAAGATTTTATTTTCCTTAGAAAGCCAAACTACTACCATTCATATGTACTTCACATTACTATAATTGGATGATTTATTACATTTGTAATTTTCTGTAGTGTCTTGCCTTCTAGTTTACTATATGTTGCCAATTATCTATTTTTCCATACTTCCATTACAAGTAGAAGGAAAAGGCCTCAACATGATGCGCAATGACAAGTTGTGCTTATTTGAGTTTATTAGGGATAGATATTATCTATTTAAATTGACAACTGATTTAGGATAATTTAAAGTGGAGGCTCTTATGTCTTATCAAACAGGGAAGGGTTCATACGGGGCAGTTTACAAAGCTCGAGATAGAAAAACTTCAGAATTAGTTGCTATCAAAGTGATCTCATTATCTGAAGGGGTATGATTAGTGATTATAACCTGTTGTCTGTACATCTTGTTGATGTTGATGTTTTATTCTGTAGTATTCTAAAAATTATATTGTTTGAGCTTTCCAGGAGGAGGGCTATGAAGAAATCCGTGGTGAAATTGAAATGTTGCAGCAATGCAGTCATCCTAATGTTGTTCGTTATCTAGGGAGCTATCAAGGAGAGGAATTTCTCTGGGTATGAGAATAAAATAGTACTTATGCTTGTCCTTCTCCTGGTGTTTTTCGCTCCTGGTTAAGTGGCACATTGCTACAGTCACCCCTAGCATGGTATAAAATGTTGGCAGGGGCTGTGGGTGTGATGCTAATTGTTTGACAGTATCAAGGTTGTTGAAAATAAGGATTTTTTGAAAAAAAAAAAAAAAATCCATTTTGCTGTTTACCTGCAGATTGTAATGGAATACTGTGGAGGTGGAAGTGTCGCTGACTTGATTAATGTCACAGATGATCCTCTTGAGGAGTATCAAATAGCATATATTTGCAGAGAAGCATTGAAGGTATCTATGTTTATATGGCTTTCAAATTTCTTGACTAAATTTCAAATATGTGATGCATATACTGTGACTGCATCTTATATTCTACTTCCCCTGCAGGGTTTGTCATATTTGCATTCAATTTTCAAGGTACATAGAGATATTAAAGGTGGTAATATCTTGTTAACTGAGCAAGGAGAAGTTAAATTGGGTAGGTCAGATGATTACAACTTTTTGATCATTCACCTTCTCCAGTTTGCGACTATTTCATCAATTGGCTTGATAAAGAGCTTAAGTTTATATGTTGAATTCATATTTGTTGAGGTTCACAATTGTATTGGTACTCATGCCATGGGATTGTGTGAATCACAACTACAGGTGATTTTGGAGTTGCTGCACAGTTGACAAGAACGATGTCCAAGCGTAACACGGTATGTGTGATTATTCATGCTAGGTTACCTATTGATTGGCTTTTCCTTTTATCCTCCCAAATCTTGATGAACAAATGCTGCTTGTTATTACACATCCGCTTTTTCTTAACAAATACTATCATTTATGTGTGGGATTCCTTTGAAAAAAGACCAAGTAATCCCTGTTCTTTTAAATTTATGATATACATAGTCCAGTCACTGTCCAGTCGAGTTAGCAGAAACTTTATTTGAATGAGTGGGGGTTGATATTAGAAGGTTACATGTTCAAAGTTAATTGTGCTCATGGAGAGAAGTTAACCCCTTCCTCAGTTTCATATATTTTTCCACTTAGAGATCAATCTCTGATTCTCTGTTCCTTGGGTGAAACCTCTATCCTCTTTGACATGGGATTTTACTTTTTCTATCCAAATGATTGCCTCCTTTGAGGTTTTGCTATTGTGAATGTTATATCTCAATTAGTTATGTATATTTTTGTCTTTACAGTTCATTGGCACACCTCATTGGATGGCTCCTGAAGTTATTCAAGAAAGCCGTTATGATGGAAAGGTATATTCTTTGTCTGCCAGTGCCAGGTCTTTTTTCCCTTTTTTTTGTGGAGAAATTTGCATTTTACAGTGGAAAGGTCCTTTTACTTTTCCATCTGAATCATTACCTTTCATTTTTTCACCCAGGTAGATGTGTGGGCTCTTGGAGTATCTGCAATTGAAATGGCTGAGGTATGGTTTTATCTATTTGGTTTAATTCCAGGATAGACATTATTGTCTTGCTAGGTCAGATTTCAATCCTAAGCTCAAATTTTTCTGGCGGTCTTGACATGGACTTTTCAGAGATTTCCTCCAAGAGCAACTGTGCATCCCATGAGAGTAAGTTGATATGCATTTCTTTAAAGTGAGATATCACTTTGTATCATCTTGTACTATTTGTTATACTAGTCTATGGGTTGTTGGTAATTGATATGATGAATTGGATATTGTAGTACTTGAGGACTACACTCTTTGCATGAATATGAGTTGAAAAACATACGTGTTGAACTGTCTGAGCATTCTGCTGTAACTATTTGTGCAGTTTATTTCTTTCCTGCCCAACCACTGCTTCTTATGTTGTGTTTAGTGAAGTTTTTTAAGGTCGCATGTCTGCTCGAACTTTCTCTTTTCACATGGGTAGTTGAGGACTTTGAGGCATAAGGAACCCCAAACCCACAGTGATGATTGGTTCCAAGAGCCCTTTGGGTTTTGACTAATTGTCATTTTCCCATGTTCCATTCTCTTTTAGGCTAGTCTCTCATATACTTTTGGTGGCTGCAACATGATACACTGTTTTATATTCTGCTTGACCTCTCATTGTATCTCATGTATTATGTATTTCACAGTTAGAGTTCTCTTGGCTTGTAATTCATTGCGCACAAGATGAATATTATTGGAAACTAATTTTGTGAGTGTGGCTACCCTAACAGTTGTCATGTGTAGAGCTGTATATGAACACTGACAACCCACTACCTTATACAGTATATAGGAAAAATTAGGTTCACAATAAATATATATGAATGAATATTATTCTAATACTCCTTCCGTCCCATCTAACATGTTTTGTTACTGTTGGGTCACATAAATTTTAGAAAGGAAAATTATTTCTATTTTTAGAAACAAGGCAAGTATGATGAGACAAAAAAAAAAATGATAAGTAAGACACTTTAGATGGGACAGAGGGAGTAACATACACACTATTCATTCAATTATATCAAATTCATAACCCAAAAATGGTCCTTTATAAATAAAGATTCTACTCGAACTCAACTCCGTGAAACCTGGATATCATGTTCATTGAATGAGGCAGATTTCAAGAATTAGCTATATGCATGAAGTACTGAACTAACAAACAATAAACAAACATGAAATGAACATAAAATGATAAACAAAAAATAAAAAAAGATGAACAATACAGAGTTAATATCTAAAATGGGCCATTAAGGGAGCCCCTTCAGATTTCAGGCACTAAAAATACATATTTTGGAAAGTAGGCCAGGATGAAACCAATGGACTGTAAAATGAGGTCAACTGGCCAAATCTAGTATATTGTTTGGCCATGTAATGAAGATGTTGTCACTTCATTGGCCAGAAACTATACCGGATGAGGCCATTTGACCTTGTTTTACAACACAATGGATTCTTGTTGGCCATTTGCCTAAAATCAGAAGGGCTCCTTGTATTGGCCTATTTTAGGCATGATTGCGTGAACTCGAACAGTTGGTTTATTATAAATGTTTATTATGTTATATGTGTGTAAGTGTTATTTATAATTTTGTTTAATGTATACTTGCATGTATTTTGCATACATATATCTGTTATATTATACAGGCGATGGGGTGGGTTCGGGGCGGATTTCTATTCCCGTCTGGCCGTCCCCATCCCCATTTCCCGAATCTTGCCCCCATCCCTGGCCCATTCCCCAGGGAAACTTACGGGGGCGCCTGCCTTGCACCATTCATCATCGGGGAGATTGTCAGGGCGCCCATAGTGGTAAAACTATACCTCATTTATACCTTGTTCCTCAATCCATAAATTGATCCTTTAACATTAGAACTTAAAATAACACATCAATTAAACATAATTATAAAAACAAATCACATAAAACATCATCGTCAAAATTTAACTAAACATAAATATTAATCTATCAAAATCTCAATAGATTCCAACTAAACATAAAAGTAAAAATAAAACATTCATCCCCCATTCAATTGAACATAAACATATGCATTCATCAATCAAAACATCAATAATTCCCACTAAATAATTATAAATCATCAAACCTAAATAAAACATTCATCCCAAATTCCTAAAATTGAAATGAAATAAAAATTAGAGCGGAAAATAGGTAGAAAGTGAAAGAATAGAATAACTTAATTATATATATACATATAAGTATATATATATATATATATTATGTCATATGTATTCAAGGCAGGGCTCACCCCACCCACTGCTTTGAAATCGAAATTCAAGTTCGAGGCAGTGAGCGGGGCAACCCATCCCCGCTCCGCCCCAAACTTTTCAGGTTCGGATTGTTTTTCCATCCCTAGACCCATGCTGCAGCCTGCAGACTATTATACAAGCAAGGGTTGTTGAAATTCTTTCATTCCAAGTATTGTTTGTGTACCATTTGTCTAATACAAGAATGAACCATGAACGAATCTTGTTGACCCAACTTCCCAACTAGTTCGTGAACTATTTCATTTAGAGTCCTAGGCTTGTTTGACTGTGTGCATATAGGTAAGCTGCATGTTTATAAATGTGCTTCTTATCTTGTTTTTGTGACGCGGATGTATTTATATTCGGATTTTGAACAAATGCAAAACCTATTGCAGGTGTTGTTTATGATTTCTATCGAACCTGCTCCAATGCTTGAGGATAAAGAAAAATGGTTTGTCACTTTGTCATTTATCCATCCTTTGGTTTTTGTTAGATTTTCTGATAGTTTCTTATAGTGACAGGCTTCTTAGCTGTCTCTTACTCTCTTTCTCTCTACTTGGTCTATATGTGATTGTCACTGTTGATTTCTTAAAGAGACATCTTAGTTCTTTTGCTGCGCATATACCACATATCTTCAATACTTTTGTTTGGCATATTTAGAAGCCAGAATTGTTCTTTAAAGGTGGTTATTTCTTCAAATATATATATATATATAGCTGATGGTTTGTTGCTTTCTTACATCTGAATACACAATGAATTAATGTATTGTTGCCTGGTTCCCAGTATAAATGATTCTTGCTGCTGGCATGATTTCCTTTTTCATGGCATCTTTTCGTTTGTTCGATGCTGCAGTTGTCTAATCAATTCGATTTTGGAAAGCAACAGTTTATTTTGGGTGGTAAAAGTTAACTTGATGATTTTCAACCCATTGATAGAATATTTTTATTTTACAATCATAATTCAGTTCCAATGAACTATTGGGATGGGTTTCATGATTACTGCCTCTGATCTGGGGATTGATAATTTATTGTTGCAGGTCACTTGTGTTTCATGACTTTGTTGCAAAGTGCCTGACAAAGGACCCAAGACTTCGGCCCACTGCAGCTGAAATGCTGAAGGTATTTGCGACCATTAGATGTTGTTTGCACCCTAACCTTCCTAATTATATCCCAATGTTTTCTGATTTTTTTGAAAGGCAAATCACATTATTTATTTTGGTAAATTGATAGCAACAAGAGAGAGAGAGAGAGAGAGAGAGAGAGAGAGAGAGAGAGAGAGAGAGAGAGAGAGAGAGAGAGAGAGAGAGAGGGAGTATAGATGAATTTTGTTGAGACTCGAAAAATGTTATTGATATGAATGAGCATGCAACTTAGCTAATTGAATGAGATGGATTGCTTTGTAAGCATTGTGTACCCATAACTATCTCTTTTACATCAGATCTAATGCACATTACTTTCTATGACATATGTAGCACAAGTTCATTGAAAAATGTAGAAGTGGTGCATCAACTATGCTGCCAAAGATTGAGAAGGCTAGGGAAATTAGATTGTCAATGGCTTTGCAAGCTCAGAATGTTGCACCAGACGAAACCCTTCCAAGAGAATTGGTAAAACTATTAGTTTCAAGTAAATTTGCAGTATTTGTGTCTTCAGCACCCCCACCTCTTTTATGTGAATGCTGAAGCAAGTTATCATTTTCTGTTAACTCTTTTGATTACTGTGTGTCATTTGTTGTACAGCCTCCAGAAAGCTCTCCACCAATTGAAGCCATTGTGAGCACTGTTCCATCTAGACCTCAACATAGTGAGCAGGGTACTGCTGGAGATAATCTGGTTTCACCTGATGGAGTGCAAATTCCAATAGATGGTAATGTACTCTAATCTCTCGTACAGATAAATTAATCAGATACTGGAAATTCCTAGGTCTGAGTGTTGTCAACATTGCAGCTTAACTTCAAAGCCAAAATAAATTGTTTCTGAATGAACCCATAACAAGGATGAGAAATGAGGGTGATTGATGCAGTTGGAATACGATTGATTAAATTTCCAAAAATTGCAGATAAGACATTAAATTTTAATTACAGTCCACTGACTGGATATTTTTTTGGTCAGGTGATTTTGGTACAGTCGTAGTTCATGATAAAGTTGATCTCGTTAAAACATCTAGTCTGCCAGCATCACAAATAGCTGTATCATCTTCTACCACTGGACCAGTTCGAAGTACTTCAGTTGGCGTGCCTGCAATCGACTCTTTGTATTCCTCCTCTACTTCAAACTCACATCTACTAGTTCAAAAGCAAATACATTTGGATTTGGCATTCTTTTACATTCCTTTTCTTATTAGATCAACTTCTTCAGTACCTTTTTGCTTTTACTTAACAGAAATTAATACCAGTACCTAATTTGACCCTTATTATGTGTGCTCAGTATCTTTTTCTTTTCTGAGTCTGGAGGCCTGTTGACATTCTCTCTCAGTATTAAGTTGAACATACATCCGTAGAATCATCTGGTTTTCAGTTTTTCAATTCGAGGGGGCTAGACATATTAGAATCATTGGAACATCACTTCTTGACCTTCATTTTTCACTTTTCCATAAATAGTTGCATTTATCTCTCTGGCAGTGTTGGCTTTCATTGCTTCTGTGATCATTGCTGTTTTACTTTTTATTTTTTAGCTTTGGTCTCTAACTCATTCTCAATAACTTGTCAGCCTAGATACTTCAAGTGCAGGAGTTCAGTCACCTGGGCAAAAACTTGATACAAATGTCCAAACGACTTCTGGCACTACACCCATCCTGACAGATGCTCCAGTTAATAGCGAAACTGTCAGTAGAAAAGCCTTAGATAAGGTAGTTTAGATATTTTGGTTTTGATTCCTATTTCCTATGGGAACACCAGATTATTTTCACCCAATAACATTTCTGTCTGATCCTTGACAGCTTTGGTCCATATATACTGCTGGTAATACAGTGCCAATTCCATTCTTAAGGGCAACTGATATATCCCCCATTGCCCTCCTGTCCGACAATATCCTTGGTGGATGGCAAATGGATAATGGAGGAAATGTAGCTGCTGATGCAATGCAGGAGCTCTTCTCTGGTGAAGCTCTTCCGAAGAAAGGCAGAAGCAGACAAAACGAGGTCTTTAAAAAACAAAATTTCTGTTCTTTGACGTCTTGTTAGAAATTTGAAAATATTTGCATTCAGGTAATGGCTTTGCCTTCCGTTCATTTACAGGTACCCCTACCACCCAGTGTATGCCAAAGGCTTAATTCAAGTCCAACTCTTATGAATCTAGCGCAGACATTAGCATACCACAAGATGTATGAGTTGAATAACTTGCTATTTTTGTAGATACCACTTATATATATATATAATATTTTTTGGGTTAGTTGTAGCGTCTTGATGTTACTAAGGAATATGGGGTGCATACATTATGTTTTCGTTTCAGGTGTTATGAAGAGATGCCGCTTCAGGAAATGCAAGCAGTTCAGGAGCAGCAAACCATTCAGAACCTTTCGGATACTCTCCGTACCATTCTCAGGTTGTAATGTACGGGTGCACGCGCGCTCTTTGAACTATGACGGGGCTGTGTGTTGTTTGTAGGTTGGAGCAATCTTTTGCCCACTTTGGCAATTCATTTATTCTTAATCATGATGTTGTGCGCTTTGTGTTGTCTGATGAAAAATGTTTGTTATGTACGGGGTCAGTTTAGCTGTTTAGGTGTAGTAAATTTGTCTATGGATTTGACACTGCAGTTTGGATGCAGGATTTGTGCAATTCGGTAAGTGCACAAATTTGTGTAGCTTCTGCATGTGTAGATATGATTAATTTGGGTGTTTTTGTGATCACATCTTGTGTATTGATCAAAACTTTCATCATTTTGATGGGGGTGAGTTGGGTGATGCTTGACCCCCTTAATGCAAAATGGTGGCTGTCTGCCCTATAATGAAGTGAGAACTTCCTCCGTTTTTATATATTTGCACCACTGTCAATTTTACCATTGTTCATTGAAATGTTTTAACTGTTTTTTTTTTTTTTTTTGGGTGAAAGGATGCCAAAGACGTCAGCTGAAAAAATGAGAAAATAGAAACAAGGAAAAGAAAAGGAAAAAAACGGAAAAAAGAGGAGAAAAACGACTAAAACCGAGGATACCACGTCCCTAACATGTCAGCGGAAAGTAAGCGGCGAACGTCATATAGGGGAAAAGCCTAGGTCTAAAGAAATCCACCTCCCTGGATCCCCGCTTGGCCAAGGCGTTAGCAACAGAATTGCCTTCCCGAAGTGTATGAAACCACTTGTACCCTGGATACATGGCCATAATATCTCGAATATTCCGAACCAGTGCAATATAACCATGATCCAGCCCAACATCCTGACCAATCAGCCGTAAAGCATCCTCAGAATCAGAATAGCCACAAAGGACCTCAATCCCCAAGCTATGAACCCTCTTGATACCATTCCAAATAGCATGTAGCTCCGCATCAAGATTAGTGGAAATACCAATTGAGCCAGAGAAACTTTCTAACCACCTGCCATCCCCATCACGAAGAACTCCACCAAACCCAACCCTATCAGGGTTCCCCAAGGAACTGCCATCCGCATGAAGGATCATACCATTAGCCATTTTAGGATTCCAATAGACCAAGCGCATCTCTTTCGCAGGTCGCCCGACCACACACCCTCTCGAAAGCTGAACCGAGGTAGCGGGCACGACTAACCACAACAGCAACATCTGGCACTTCCTGTTTGAAACACATGTTGTTCCTACCAATCTATATACACCAAATCGTAGCCCATTGGCTACCCGACCACTGCTTACCAAACCGAGTAAGGAAGAGGGAAGCGTCTGAGAATCGAGACAACCACTGCTGCAAAGGGAAACCCCTCATTTGTGACCAAACCTCCCTAGTCCAAGGGCATGCAAAAAGCATATGCATGAGGGACTCTGATTCAACACCATTGGCTTGGCAGGTGGCTGAAATTGCAATGCCTCTTTGGAAACGGACCTCGTTTGTGGGTACGCATTGTAAGCTGCCAGCCACGCCAAGACATGCACCTTCTCCGGTGCTCGTATCTTCCATGCCCATGACCTCAGAAAATCCCCATGCAGACCACGCTGCGTGAGAAGCCACACATAACCAGATGAAACAGTGTAGTTGCCCGACTTAGAGAGAATCCACCGCACCTTATCCCTTGCCATGCCATGACAGACAAAAGGCCCAAATTCCTGCACTTCCCGCTGGATACTATCCGGCACCATAGTATAGAGATCCTCCCACCTCCAAGCGCCATTCGGTAGACATCCCTCCTGATCTTTAAATGAGAGTCCGAAATATGGACAAACGGAATCCTTGGACCAATGGCCCCTTCTCTGAGCCATTTGCTAAACCATATACTACTTCCACCATCACCAATTTTCAATTGAAAACCCTCTAACAGATATGGAGCCACCCTAGCCAGAGACCGATACACCACTGAAGCCCCAGGTTTGACATTCAACCGTTTACCATATTTATTGATCAACAGCGACACCCATGGTTTGGGAGATTCTAAGATTAAATCCGAAAGAGGCTTCTCAAGTAACGCTATATTCATATCACAGGATACTTAATCCTCCGAACCCCCGAGGGCACGCAATTTTGTCCCAACTAACAAGCGGAATTCCCTTTCCACCCACGTCCTTCCAAATGAAATCTTGGATGCAGTTGTCAATCTTATCACAAGTAGCGGATGGAAACCAACACACCTGCATAATGTAGGACGGAATAGATGCAAGGACGGTCCGGGCCAATGTGATACGCCTAGCTCGATTGAGGAGGGCCCTCTTCCAAGTCCCCAACCTCCTATGTGTTTTGTCCAGGATTGCTTCGAAGTGGTGCTGTCTCACGGGTCCATGAAACAACGGAAACCCTAAATATTTCCCATGATCATCAGTGAAGCCAATATTAAAAACCGAAGCCTGTTCCATCTTGGTGGTGATAGACACAACTGCAGAGGTATAAGCTAACGACTTCTCCACATTAACATACAGTCCACCATGCCCTGCAAAGCTAGCTAACAAACCATCTACACATTGAGCACTTGAAATGGAAGCCTTTGAAAATAAAAGTAAGTCTTCCACAAACATCAAATGTGATAAAGGCCGAGCATTCCGGAACAGCTTAACAGGCTGCCAACATCTTTGTTCAACACAATTCAAAATTGCCTGGGAAAACTTTTCCATGACAATAATAAAGAGATACGGAGACAACGGATCACCTTGCCTTAAGCCCTTTGCCGGGGTGAATTGTGGGAGAGTCGTGCCATTCCAGAGGATGGAGTAGATGGGGGATCGCACACAGTACATAATAATATGTCGCAGATTGCTAGGAAGTCCCATATCAGAGTGACAGTCGTCTAAGAAGTTCCAAGTGATGTTATCATATGCTTTTTCCAAGTCAATTTTGAGAAGGAAATCTTCCGATTTCCTATTTCCATTTCTGAAGGAAGTAATAGCTTCTTGGAGAATAATAGCATTCCCATTAGTCCCACGACCTGGCAAGAAAGCAGATTGATATGGGCCAATGTATTGTTGGAGGAAAGGCATCAAACGATTCACAATGACCTTAGTCAAAATTTTATAAAGGACATTGCATAAACTGATTGGACGGAAGTGTCGGATCTCTCTAAGAATGTCTAGTTTGGGGATTAAACATATGAAAGAAGCAGAAAAGCTGTCTCAAAATAACCTGAGGCTATAGCCTGATAAACGAAATCCTTAACTGAAACCCCAACAGACGGCCAATACACCTTATAAAATTCGGCAGGCAAGTCATCCGGCCCGAGAGCGGAAAAAGCAGCCATCTCTTTGACAGCCCCATGCACTTCCTTAATAAACACTTCTCTGTCAAGCCTTTCGACCGAAGGTAGGGGCGGCATCACAGGTAACTTGGGCAATTGAAAATGTGTTTGAGCTGTGGATCCAAACATATGAGAGTAGTGGTGCCGAGCATGATTTTTGAGGATGGTATCTTCCGTGACCCAACCCCCATTCACTTCCAAACCACTAATTTTTGAATGTTGTCTGCGAATCTTTGTTTGAGTTTGGAAATATCGAGTATTCCGATCTCCTTGAGAAAGCCACTTGTCCTTAGATTTCTGAAACCAGAACGTTTCCTCCTGTCTCAAAACCTCATCCAATTCATTCATCAATTGAGCCTCAAGAATGTGATTTCTCACAGAGTCCACTCTATTCAAGAAAGATCGCACTCCCTGTAACCTCCTCAAAATACCTCTCTTCCTCTTAACGAGATTATCAAAGTGATGCTTGTTGAAAAAGAGTGAAACATCTCTGACGGATTCCAGATTTGAACATATATTCTGCCCTCCCTCACACCATGCAACATCCACAACATGCATGTAATTAGGGTGGTGTGACCACATTGCCTCCCACCTAAACGTCCTGCCCGTATTACCAGGGGATGAAACACATTTAAGCAGCAGCCCATTGTGGTCGGATCCCCTTCGTGGCAGAACTTCAACAACAGCTTTCGGAAATGAAGAAATCCAACTACCCGTGGCCACCACTCGATCTAATCTCTTCCTTGCCAACAACCCCCCTGAATTGTTTTTCTGCCAGGTAAACGCATCAATCATGGTATGCATATTATCCAAACCACAGTCCATTAGCATGTCCCTAAATTTCTCACATTGGGAAAGAGAAATAGGCATGCCCACCACCTCTACACTATTAAAGACCTCATTCTAATCTCCCATCGCCATCCATGGTCCTTGAATATTACCAGCCACCTCCCTCATGTCTTGCCAGTCTTGACTCCGACCAGACACCGCTGGATTGGCATATATGGCAGTAAAGATCCACTGAACGTCACCCGATCCAATTCTGAAGGAAGCCAGACGATTATCCACTGATACAACAGAAATAGAAAACGGGAGACCGATACGTTTGAGGACCCAAAATCCTCCTGCCCGTCCCACACAATCAGAAATATGAACTGGTTCGTAATCCCATCGATAAAGAGAAACCCGAAGGCGCTCGAAGAGACTTTGTGGTTCCAGAATACAACAAATTGAAGGTTTGAGGCTCTTCAAAGTGTCCATAATGTGGCGTTGAGTTGGCTTTTGCATGGCGAAAAGAAATTTCATGCAAGCACAATAAAACCTTGGAAGGCTATCATTGGGAAACAATGGCTGCTCCACCCTTGCCCCCTTCACCATCCTCTCCAAGGTCCATTGCTGAATTCTCTTGTGCCAATACCGCAAATGAATTCGGGGATGCATTCCCAACCGTCAACTTAGGGTTCAGCGCACGACGTGGCCGTTTCCCCTTGTAGTTGCCAGCAACATCCACTAGTCCTTCATTAAACTCCAATGGAACAGTAATGGAAAAATTTTCCGAACCTACAGCGGGAGACTTGTCCTTACCTAGTGGCGCCCGTCCAGGAGGACGAGTTTGGTTGGTAGAATTGGTGATATTTGTCAATGGTTGCCCATCAACCTTAGGCGGCGGCCGTCGAGCCCAACGAGGAGGCCTCGTAACCGTCATCCAATCGCCATGCGTTGCCACCTTGGGACTAGGGCAAGAAACCCTATTTTTGGCAACTTGAATAATATCCGCTGCAGTTTTAGAATGTTGATCGGATCCCACCTTAGCCAGGATACTTTCCTTTCCTTTTGAAGATTGGACTTGAATAATATGCGCTGCAGTTATGGAAGGTTGATCGGCTCCCACTTTAGCCGGGATACTTTCCTTCCCTTTTGAAGGTTGGTCGTTATCCTTGACCGGCGTTTCATCCGTCGTATTACTGGGTCCATATCCTACCACCGGGTCGGCCGCCACCACCGGAGTATCAGTAGTAATGTCCTCCTCCCCCCATGAGAATTAACTTCATCGGGGCTAACCTCAGCATGGCAACAAATTCCACGACCAAAACTGACTCGACCACAATGGCTGCATATGTTTTGGAGCCCTTCATAGGATACCAACCAACTGCCAGTTGCCATTGAACCTTACTTTGCCAATCACCGGAGCAGTTAGGTCAATTTGGACGCAGACACGTGCTAACCTCCCCCTATTGATGTATGTCGTATTGATATCATACTTCATCGGCCTCCCTATCCGACTAGCAGTGATTTCCAACGCTTCTTCTTTGTAGAACACTGGACTGAGACCTGGGAACTGAACCCAGACAGAAGTCTTGGGTACAATCTGTCGACCATGGGATCACCGCAACATGGTGATCGAACACTGACCAAGGACTACCATATAGCGCCCTTTCTCTATCTTCCAAGGTACCGAATTTCGCAAGAAAATACCCGCGTTCCACATCCAGCAATTCAAACACACCTTTCTGCTTCCAGATTCGCTTTAATTTCTCCTTGAGTAGCGCAAGACCAAGACGCTTACCCATCACTTTCACCACCAAAGCATCCTTGAAGGGGAGGCACAAACGTTCCATTGTATAGGGAGAGAAAACAACCTCGGGAAGGAGGGGGTTCCCATCCACAAGCCCCACATGAGCGAGTTCCACCAAAGGGCGTTCATCACTCGCAGGAGCGGGATCCGTGGGCATGCGGCATGTGATATCCCTAAACGAAAGCTTAGGACGAGAAGTGGTGGCGCCGGGATCCGGTGGCTCCGGCGAAGTGCTAGTAGGAGATGGGGGCGAGAGAGATTTGGGATCAATTTCCATTTTTTTTAATTCTAAATAATTTTTATTATAGTTATACATGTTAAAATATAGTCAAATGTGATCTTGTTAGATTCATCTTATCTTTTAATTTTTAAACATCGAACTTTTAGAATTTTTACTTGTACCGAACTTGAGTTATTAACGGTTTAAAATGTGCATTTGATTGCACGTTGCGTGGGTCCGTAGCAATTAAAACAAAACAGAGGAAGTAATTATTAGTATTAAGTATTATACTTCTATTACCATAACTAGTAAATAACCCGTCGAGATTCGACGGGCATAACTTTATATTTTATATAATATATATATTTATATTAGATAAAGTAATAATATAAATTATATTTTGAGTAATACAAAATGTGTAATGATTTTTTATATATATTCGAAAGATGATGTATAGGATAATATAATTTTATTATTTTTAAAACTAACAAAGAAATTATATTATACCGTATTCTTTAGCTTCGGTGGCTTGTCCGGTACAAACATAACAGATCAATAAAAATAACTATTAAAATAATATTTTATTGATTTGAAATTTAAATTAATATAAAATAAAATTTTAAAATAAGTATGAAGCATAATATGAAAATTTTCTAACAATTTGCTAAAAATTTCATTGGTAACAATCTCATTGATAGGGGCTAGTATAACACGATCTTTTAAAATGTTTGAACTTGAAATGCTACAGTTTATATTTGTATATGTACTTTAAAAAATTACTGCTATAGGATCACCCGTAGAGTTCATAAAAATATCATTAAAAAATGTCAAATCTAATTGTACATCTCCAAAATCAATATCCGCTTTACCATCACCTACATCAACTATACATTTTGTAAATTTTCTGTCATATATAAATTTCATTATAAACAACAATTCTTGTGGTATCTTGAGTTAATCATTCTTAATTGCATATTAATACTCTTAGCCACATCTTGCTAGTGACACGAAATATTACAACATAACTGTTCATGACTAAAAACTGGTTTTGGAAGATAAAATCCGACATTCTTTAAAGATTGATATTGACTTTTGCTTATAATCATAGCAAAATAAACTGTGAGTGAGAATTTTCTCATCTCAAATTGAATAAAAAATTTGGTTAAATCAAATAGCCTCATAATCATTCTCTTAATCAAGAATTTTCTACTTTCATGGTTTCCCAAAAATTAGTTTAACCCCAACTATCTAATTCCGCATCTTGGTTACTATCAACCTACTTCCATTACATATTTATTTGATGGATATATATTCCTAAGAAGCATGACTATGTAATCCTCATTCAACTATATTTCATGATTCAGTAATCCAGAACAATTGATCGTGTTAGATATTCCAGTGAAAATATTTCATTGGCATTATCTATGCTTTCATCATTTTAACAAATATTGTTAATTGATTGTAGTAGAGAGACATTGATGTTTTTGGTGGCTGTGAACTCACTTGTATTTTTGTGGGAATAAAACAGATTATTTCTAAAAAAAAATTGTGAAAACTGATATATATATATATATATATATATACATTTTCATTTACAGACATACATTCCATGATGTAATTATTGATTGTAACAACAATCTCATTGGTATGGGTTAATATATAAAAAATTTTGGATTTGAAGTGGTGCAGTTTATATTTGTATAAGTACTCTCAACAATTGCCGCTATAGAATCTCGCGTAGAGTTTATAAAATTATCATCTGGAAATGTCACATCTAATTGTACATCTTCAAGATTAATGCCAGCTTTACCAATTACCATCACGTACATGAAATATTCATTGTGCAAAATGCCATATATAATTTTCATTGTAAATAACATTTTTTATAGTATCTTAAGTTAATCCATCTTAATTACTATTAATACTTCGAGTCCCCTCTTTACAGTGATATATGATATTGCAACATATCATTGACATGGGTAAAAAATGGTTTTTGAAAATAGAGTCCAACCTTCTTTAGAGGTTGACATCTACTTTTTTTTTAAAAAAAAAATAGTTATAGTGAAACAAACTGCGAGTGGAATTTTTTCCTCTGAAATCTAATGGAGAATTTGGTTAATTCAGACGGGCTCATAATCATTCTACTAATCAAGAATTTTCATCCCAAATATTGAGCTTTGTTTTAATGAGAAGAGAGATGAAATAATTTTCTGAGGTAAGTTTTTTATAGGTAGAATTCTCGTCACAATCAAATGGAATACCAAATCTAGAATGTGCAGTCCTACCTCTTGGAATGAGTAAGGGTGATATTCCATTGGATGCTACAGGCAGCACAATATTACATCTACCATGAAGGGCTAAACATAATATTTTATAGATAAATTATCGATAAATGTCTTGTCAGTTCCACCGCGTAAAGAAAAATTAATCAACACCCATCGCTATCAACTACAGACATTATATTATTATAAACATTCTTCTTATCATTAATCAACAAAGATAATAACTTAGCACGATCCGTTTTCATTTCTTCCTTATTATAATATTTCTCTTCTAGTATCAATAGATTATTTGTTTCAGACGTTAAAACTTCATTTAGTACCGGTATTCCAGAGAAAATTTTAAAACTTATAGAATTTTCAGCAATTAGCCTTTCAATATGAACTTACTTTGATAATTCACAATCACAATTTTTTGAGTATTCGTTTTTCGTCAATGACAAATCTGTTAAAATATAGATTAATGAATTACATCATCTGTTTTTTTAAGTATTACACTTTCCCTTTTTGGGTGTTTGGAAATAAATGTTACAATACCATATTTGAAATATTTTGGAGGTTAATAATTTTTACCAATTATACTTAAATTATTAATTTTTTAAATTCAGTAAAATAAAACTCAAAAGGAATAAAGTTAAATGTGACTTATTTTATTTATGTAATTACTTCAAACTAAATAAATTTTATTAACTTACCTTAAATCTTGTGTCATTTCCTAGTGTTACACTTATTATAAAACTGAGGGAGTGTTTCTTAAAAATATTCCCTCCGTCGCACTCAAAAGTGTCTCATTTTGACTTTTTAATATTGTTTATTGATCAACTTTGACCTAATGTAATTGGAATATATACGAAAAAATATAGTCAAATTTGGTCTCGTTAGATTTGTCTAATTATGTAGTTTTAGAATATACATATATTTTACATAATTTTTACATATGTACATTTTAAGATATTAAAAGTTAAACAATGTATTGGACGACGTGTCCAAAAATTTTGAGACATAAATAATGTGACAGATGGAGTAGATTAAATTGCTTAAATTTAGGCCCAAAATCCTTCTAATGGTCCATTTGCCTAAATCAAAATATCATAGCCCAAAAATGGAGGGACATCATTCTCTTGGCTTATTTTAGTTATTATCTCTTTACTTTATTATTGATGGATCTATTCGCAACTATATAATTGTATATTACTTTTAAGAGAAGTGACATATTTTTGTGAAAACCTGGCCTATATATATACATTAAATAATATATACAAATATTTTTTATATATTCATTAATGTATCTTTTAATAATATAAATTCCATATATATATACTGCAAATTCCATTTAAATTTGATTTTTTTTTAAAATGAAAATTGTGGGAACTCCATATAAATTGGAAATTAAATATCTTTTAAAAACTAAAAATTGGGATTTTCATATACACATTAACATATCTTTAACATGAATAAATAAATCTGACGTGTAATGTATATTTTGATTGCATCATTCACCATACAAAAAAATACAACCAAAGTTGAGACCAAACCTACACGAAATTACTGGCACTACAATATGTTCACCATATTGAAACATAAACGCAACATAATTCTTAGTTTCCAGTGCAAAAAGCTCGTCATAATCCTATGGTCTATAAATAAATTCTAAATGCAGCAATAAAATCTAAAATAAAAAATAAAAATACAAAATAATAAAATCTAAAATAGATAAAATAAAAAATAAAAATAAGTAAAATCCAACATACATAAAATAAAAAATGCAAAATTTCAAATTTTATCTTTCAAATCTTTTTAAAAGTGAATATATAGTGACAGGATAGGATGATAGAGTGAGAATTTATAAGTAAATGATAGATTTTATACACGATAGACTAAAATCTATAATGAAAATAAATAAATAAATAAAAAAATCTAAAATTAGTAAATTAAAAAATATAAAATAATATAGATAAAATAAGATATGCAAAATTTTAAATTTTAAAATTTTCAAATCTTTTTAAAAGTGAATATTATAGGAATTCCATATATTTCAAAAACTGAAAATCTATAATAAATAAATAAATATGAAAATCTAAAATTGATAAATTTAAAAATGCAAAAATTTATAAAAATTAGAAATTTGAAATGAAGACACCACATTAAATGTAGGATGAGTTGTTCACTAATTCTTTAATATATATATATATATATTACCATTATCAAATAAATATTAAGTTAATGATACGAAAATAACATTAATTCATATATCATATAATGGAATCAGAAACGTAAAACCGAATATAATTTCATCTTACAAATCTATATGATGAAAACGGTATGCATACGGTCGGATAATATTGGATGTGGATATTGTCTTTCTTTTTCCCTGGGATTTGAATAGAATATGAATATGCCTGATACGAATATGAATTCAAATATTTTCAGGATACGAATACATGTCGGATATATGACGGACACAAATTTAATTGCAAAACTATCGGATAATTTTTTATAAAAAAAAGTTTTGATAATTTTTAGTAAAAAATATTTCCAAGCCTCATTGGGCCAAATACTAATTACTCGATGATCTAGTGGGCAATAAAGGATCCCTAAAACAGAACTATGCATAAGCAAAGGCTCTAATCCTAAATATATAATGTATTTAATTGAATAAAATTTGATGTATAATATTATTAGAGTTAGTGTATCAATTAATTTTAGGGGAAATTATTTATTGGTGTCAATTAGGCACTTTTAATTTGTTAAATAATACTATTTGACTTTTTATTATTTTTTAGTACCATTAGGTGAATCTTTTAAATTCTTTTTTTTTTTTTACCTTTTGATCTAAATCATTCAAAAACTTCTTAAATTTTTCTAATTCTAAGTCATCAAATCTTTAAATTTATAATTCCAAAAACACCAAAAACATAATGTAGGAATATGATTCATCCAACAGTGCACATACGACTATTAACAACCAAGAATGCTTTTTACTGTGCTTTGAAGAAAATTATTCCAGATATTAGACGTAATTAGCAAAAACAAGTTTAAAATTGATTTTCCTCAGGAAGAGCATGAGCAGACTACGATAGGGATGGAAGAAAGTAGCAATAGCGGAGGTTAAAATTTTTTGCAAGAGAATAGCTTAGAAGTGACAAACTTAACCCACTTCAGTTGGTTAAAAATTGTGGAATCCTTACAATCTAATTATGGTTCAGTTGTGCAGTTGTAGCACCAAAGCCACCAAATGAGGCCTTGTTGATGGCGTTCTATTGTTGCTAATTCATCTGGAACCCCTATTTAATTATCGATCGGAATTTACGGTAAAATGAAATATCGGATGTAATGAATGGTGATTAAACAAGATGACTAATTCAACAATATAAACAGTCGGCGCGCATTGAAATTCAATAAGATTACAAAGAAACCATGGTAGAAACCAAAATAAAGGGCAAGATGCCACAATGACTTCCTTCTAAAGAAAACATAAAATGTTAAAAATTGGCAAATACTACCACATATTTTCTCGCACATCCAAGGACAACAAAACACACTGAAAATAAAATGAGGGAGTAGCAACAGCGGAGGAAGCCTTATATATAACCAATCTGCTATTCCTTATGGACTAAATGAATGTAATAATTAGTTACCTTTCTTTAGGAGTGACTCGTCAGTTAGCAGTAAAAATCTAATGCCACCATATATTGTTCACTTAATAAGAAATATTTTCCTTCATTCTTTGATTGATCTAGTTGAGCCCTACGCTGCCATTTTTCTCAATGGACAATTGAAACTGGCATATTTCCCACCTATATCATATGCGCTGGGCTGCTTGTTTCTTGAAATATGGAAAGGAGTGGATTTTTTTTCTTTAGCACTCATGGATCTTCTTGCGGAAGATTGCCTACCTGATAGTTGCTTGGAATTATTCCCTAGAAAGAAATCAATTGATGCATATCTAACTCTAAATTACATAAGAGAATAAAGTTGTGCAATGAACAACGCTTTGCTGTACTATGCTGAAAAAATAGTTTTCTTCTTCCTGCAATTACATCGATCCCCCTGGCTCTGATGAGGATGCTTTCCTTAAAGGGCTTAAAGTGGCTAAGGAAGTCAATCCTTCACATGATTGCAATGAGCATTACTAAGTAATTAATACTTACTTGATGCTGGTGCTTTGACCTGGTTTATAAATTGTTCTTTTTGTTTGACACTGTGTGAACCACAATTGTTGGGCATCCGTTTACTTGGAATCTCGTGTGTGTCTGGATTTTCCCACATAACCTAGTCACTAATAAAATCTTGCTCTGTGGTGTATGCTGGGAGTTGCTTTAAAGTTTGTAGAGATGATAGATTGATTTTATAATAGACTCACAATCACACTCACACACTTCTCAGCTGCTTACATGTGTGTGTGTGTGCGCGTGCATATGAATTTGTAGCTGTATTAATATAGTTATTTATCATTCCACACCAGAAAGCTATTCAACACCCCACCGATCTTATTCCTGTTCCTTTTCTTGACATTAAGCATCCGTCCATGCTCTCTTCACAATCACAATGCTATTGTTCTGTGTCCTGAAAATGAAAAGCAAGCACTTTTAGGTCAGAAGCAATCTTAGGAATGTAGTCAAAGTACCGCTGTAAACTTATTTAAAGTACCGTTATGAACTTGTTTCAAGTATCGTTACAAAGTTGTTTAAATTTTCTAATTCTACATTATTCAGATCTTTTAAATGCGATTCACACTAAATTCAACAATTACAACCAGAATCGATCAAAACGAACAAATCAATACTGATTTTTTACCAAACCGTGCCAAGTATCTAAGAAGATTACGCCTGCAGCGGTTCCTAATCGGAGAAGGAGAAGTAATTGACTAGATCTAATGACTACAGGCTAAAGCTAAGCTAAATCTAAGAACTAGAAAAGCGGTAAAAATACTGAATTAAAATCGATAGAATAACTTGATTGTTGGAGGGGTTCTCTTTTGCCTATTGAATTTGGCGGTATTAATAGACCTCCCAAACCATTTTTTAGCCGACCGCAACCGCTCGTCCCTACGATGTCTTTCCTTCCTTCTTGGCCGAAATGATCTTTCCATCGTCTACTATTGATTTCGGCCGAAATATTGCTTAGCCTGAGTTCGTTCCAAATTAGCTCCCCTTTGCTGCGAGCAGAATATAATTTCCTTTCTTACTGAGCGTTACATATGAATCGTATTGGGCTTTTCGTCCTCCTAACTAATCCAGTATCTGGTTATTCTAAACATATTTTGCTGCCCCTGTTTGGGCTTTACAGTGTTAATTGGACCGGGCTTCTTTAAATCAATATCCTCTCAGCTCTCAGCTCCTTTTTCGAAAAAGTTGGCTAGATTTCAGGCTCTTGGTCCCAACAGTTTGTAAAGTTCTATGTGTAGAATGAGAGATTTTTATTTTGATACTTCTTTTAGAAAATATGCCCTTAATGCCAAAGCACTTAAAAACTTGTATGGTGAATGAGACATTTTATTTTTACAGAGATTCTATAGACACATATGCTCCACAAAACTTCCAAAAGAATATATACCAGTATTTGCACAACAAAAAATATGCGCTTAACAATGCTTGACTCTCTAAAATGAGGGTAGAAAATAAAAGAGCCACAAAACTCAAATTTTACTTTTATTGATGCTTTATGAGGTGCTGATGTAAGCAAAATTTTGTTGTTGCCTTGAGTTGAATTGAATATCACATAAACTAACTTTTTCAAGCCGAATCAAGTCAAATCCAACTCATTTGCGATTAGTTTTAGAACAGTTTTCAAAACACTGTTTTCATAAAATTAAAAACTATCATTATCAAAATAGGAATGAATGCTGGCAATTGCACTCACATGATTGTTGAATGTCTTTATTACAATACACCAAAACAATTGCTCTACAAGTGTCGGTAGAGTGGCTTTATTTGCTTATATATACACCATTGTAATACTCTCATTAATATAAGTGAACAAGTTACAATAGTTGATTTCTTTGTTTCCATTTTCTCTCTCTCAGACTCTCTCTCTCTGTTCTCTATTCTTCTATATTATTTCTCTTCAATCACCTACAGCTTCCCTTCTCTCTCTTTCTTGTATTTCTTGTTCAACTTGAGCAGTGGCCATATACATATACCCCCTCCGTTTTTTTTTAGTTGTCTTTCTAGCAAATATTACACAAATCAAGAAACATAATTATTACCACACAATCTTCCATTTCTCCCTTTCACTTACCAAGAAATGTACTTGGGGTGGAGAGAGAATGAACATCATTGGGGGAATAAAGGGGTAATATTGGAAAACTTTCATAGAAATACCCAAAATGACAACTATTGTGCAACACTTTTTCATCTCTAAAAAGACTACTATTTTGAAACGGAGGGAGTATATATATAGTTATTCACAACACATTATCAGCACGAACACCGTTGGAATCTACCATTTCTACCGCTATCTTATTCAAGTTTTCTGAAATTCCAGTTCATACTGGAGTTCTGCCAAAATTTTTCAAATCCAGAAGAAAATCACTTAAGGTAATATATCCCTACTATTTTCAATATAGATTATAACTAACTTAACAGGAATCTACGCCGTTGGAAAGATCCGGAATTAATTATTCTGAAAAATGGATGTTGGAAGTTATTTGTAAATAATGGGTCTTTATAAAAAAGGACCATTATAAAAGAAAATACGGCCATAGGCCTAGACCGCAGAGAAAAAAAATATATGGCCACAGGCCAAGACCTCGAAAAAAATTACGGTCAAAAGATCATATTGATCTATATATGAAAATAAAATGATCATTTAAAATAGATCTACCCCAGAAGAGGCACACCAGAGAGAGTTTAATAAGCCTCTTGCCAATTATTATTCTTGATAAGAGATAGTGACAGTTCCCTTAATGTGGGGGCAAATGGCAGCTCTTTGATAAAATATAGACTTTTGGCTGAAATTCCAAATGTGGGATATCATAATGACTACAAAACTATAAGTCTGTAAATGATATAAATCAGTCATGTTCAGAATAATGTCACAATTGAGATATGTGACATGATATTAATGAAAATGATACGAATACTAACAGAGTCCATAAATCTTAGTTCAGTTATACCAACAGATTTCGTGGGTCTTTAGTTTGGTCATGTGTACTGACAGAGTCAGATTCTTAAATGACAAAATAATTGCCAGAAATTGTGCCTCTAAAAGGCAAAGCAATTGAAGAAAAAAAAATGATATCAATATGGCAGGAGGACATAGTCCCAAAATTTATCGTATGACATTATTGATATTACAAAAGACCATTATTGATATGCTAACTATGCCATCTAAAGATGTGAGAATTCTTCAATGATACAGTCTTATTTAAATACTGCATTGCATTTTATTATATTATTGTTTTTATTACGCTTTTAATTTTTTTTTATTTATTTAATGCTATATTATTATGCATTATGTTGTCTCACTTATATTTAATCTTGTTTTGATATTAATTGTATCGTGTTTTAATGCCAGCAAAATAGAGAATTTTAAAAGTGATAATATATATCTTATTGATAGTGCTTCAACGAACACGATACTAAAAGACATAAGGTATTTTTCCAATTTAAAAATGGGAGATACAAACATAATCACAATATGTGGTAGTGCAAATATTATACAAGGAATTGGCAAAACCAACCTTATTTATTAATTACAAATATCACTCATGGTAAGAAATATATATAGGAAAAATTACCAGCCCTGTCATCGGGATTGTATTTTACAATGATAAATACAATTGAAAATTATCACTTAAACCACAAGTCTAATATTCCCCAAATAGACCAAAGGTCTGTTGAAGGCCAGAGGCCCATTGATATTGACCAGAGGTTTATTAAAGGCCCGTGAATGAATATTATCCCAAAATAGGCCAGTGGTCTATTGGAAGCCATATGCTTTCTGATGAATATATGATATGGCATGATCGCATAGGCCATCCTGGCTCTACAATGATGAGGTGAATTATTACAAATATTCATGGCCACTCATTAAATGGACAAAAATTGTTGCAACATAATGATTATATATGTGTTGCTTGTTCCTAAGGAAAATTGATTTCCAAACATTCAGCAACAAAAGTGGGAACTGAAAGCCCTAGTTTTCTTGAAAGATCTCAGGGCGATATATGTGGACCTATAGATCCACCATGTGGACCATTGAAATATTTCATGATGCTAATTGATGCATCAACAAAAAGGTCCAATGTATCATTGCTATCATTTCGCAACCAAGCGTTTGCAAAATTACTTGCTCAAATTATTAAAGTACGAGCACAGTTCCGTGATTATACAATAAAAAATATCCGATTGGATAATGCTGGTGAATATTCATCCCAGATGTTTGATGAATACTGCATGTCAATTGGCATAATAGTTGAGCATCCTGTTGCTCATGTCCATACACTGAATGGACTTGCTGAATCACTTATAAAGCATTTACAATTAATTTCCAGACCACTATTAATGAGATCTGGATTGCCATTGACAGCTTGGGGCATGAAATATTACATGCAGCGAAATTGGTGAGGATAAGACCGACATATTATCATGAATACTCTCATATACAATTAATATTTGGGCATGAACCCAATATATCCCATCTCAGAATATTTGATTGCGCATTATATCTTCCAATTGCACCACCTCAGCGCACAAAGATGGGTCCCCAACGTAGATTGGGAATATATGTCGGGTATGAATCACCATCGATTATTCGATATCTTGAACCATTAACTGGTGATTTATTTACTGCGAAATTTAAAGATTGTCATTTTGACGAATCTAATTTCCCGACATTAGGGGGAGATAAAAAACAACCAAAGGAAGAAAAAGAAATCAACTGGAAAACACCGTTAGATTTCTTTAATCTTTGTACAAAATGATTGTGAACGAGAAGTACAAAGAATTGTACATTTGCAGAATATTGCAAATCAATTGTCGGATGCATTATGCGACTTTAAAAGAGTAACTAAATCTGATATACCGGCAACAAATGTTCCAATCAAAATTAATGTCCCAGAGGGACTAATTACAAGTGCCAAAGGTGAATCTACTGCAGGCTTGAAGCGTGGCAGACCACTAGGTTCCAAAGATAAGCTCCTCGAAAGAAAAAATCACAAATCATTGAAAGTGACAAAATAACAGAAAACATTCCAGAGGAAAAAGATGTTCTTGAAGAGCAAATAGCTCTAGAGAAGCATGAACTTGCAGCTCCAGAGGAGCAGGAGATTGAAAATAATGAAATATCGATTAATTTTGTCACAAGCAGAAATATTTGGAATCGAGATGCAATTATCATAGATAATGCATTCTCATACCATTTAGCACTTGACATCATAAATGATGACGAGGATCATGAACCAAATTCGGTTGATGAATGTCGGAAAATAAAGATTGGCCAAAATGGAAAGATGCAATCCAATCTGAATTCCATGGCTAGACGAAATATAGATTGGACCAATCGTCAAAACACCAGAATATATAAAGCCAGTTGGATACAGATGGGTTTTTATAAGAAAAAGAAATAACAAAAATGAAATTATCAGATACAAAGCTAGATTAGTCGCCCAAGGGTTCTCACAGAGACCCGGATTTGATTTTGATAAAACATATTCCCCTGTAATAAATGGAATAACATTTAGATATCTTATCAGTTTAGTAGTCCATCAAAAACTTGAAATGAGATTGATGGATGTTATTATTGCGTATCTATATGGAAATTTAGGTACATATATCTATATGAAGGTCACATATGGATTAAAAAGGTCAGACATATGAATCAAATCTTAAACATATGTATTCCATCAAATAACAAAAATCCCTATATGGACTGAAACAGTCCGGGCGAATGTGGTATAATTGACTCAGTGAGTCATTGATACAAGAGGGTTATACAATGACACAATCTGTCCATGTATTTTCATTAAGACAAATGGACAAGAGTTTGTAATAATTGCAGTTTATGTTGATGATCTCAACTTAATTGGAACTCTAGAGGAGCTCCAAAAGGCTGTTGAATACCTGAAAAAGGAGTTTGAAATCAAAGATATTGTAAAACCAAATCATGTCTTGGTCTGCAAATTGAATATTTAAATGATGGAACTTTTGTCCATCAGACAGCTTATACTCCGAGAGTATTACAGTGTTTTTATATGGATAAAACACATCCATTGAGTACTCAATGGTCGTAAGGTTACTTGATCCAAAAAAGGATCCATTTAGACCACAAGAGGAAGGTGGAGAAATTCTTGGACCAAAGGTCCTATATTTAAGTGTCATAGGTGCTTTAATGTATCTCGTAAACTGCACTAGACCAGATATATCATTTGCAGTAAATTTATTAGCGAGATTTAGTTCATCTCCTACAAGACAACATTGGAATGGAATTAAACATATATTTCGCTACCTCCAAAGAACTATTGATCTTGGGTTATTTTACCAAAATGATTGTCGACATGAAATAATCGGCTTTGCTGATGCTGGATGTTTATCAGATCCACATAAAGCCAAATCTCAAACTGACTATGTTTTTACATGTGGTGATACTGCAATTTCATGGCGATCAATGAAGTAGACTTTGACTGCTACTTTCTCAAATTATGCTGAAATTTTAGCAATCCATGAAGCCAGTCGAGAGTGTGTATGGTTGCGATCTTTGATGCACCATATATTGAAAAATTGTGGCATAGGGACTGAAGAAAAAGTACCCCTAACAATTTTATACGAGGATAATGCAGCCTGTATAACACAATTGAAGGGATGATATATTAAAGGAGATAGAACAAAATATATTTCACCAAAAATTTTCTACACTCATGATCTGCAGAAAAATGGTGAAATAGATGTGCGACAAATCTGTTTAGCTGATAATCTTGTAGATTTATTTACCAATGCACTACCAACAACAACATTCAAAATTTGGTGAAAAGTATCGGGATGCGCCAATTGAAGAATCTCAATTGATGTCCAAATCAGGGGGAGAAATAAATACAATAATACTGTACTCTTTTTCCTTCACTAGGATTTTTTCCCACGGAGTTTTTTTCCTAGTAAGGTTTTAACGAGGCATATTTTTGTAAAGAAGACATTCAAAGGGGGAGTGTCATAAATACTGGCAATTGCACTCACATGGATTGTTGAATGTCTTTATTACAATACACCAAAACAATTGCTCTACAAGTGTTGAGTTTTTGTAAAAGTCAATATCGACGTCTGCAATTAATATTGACAATGATGTATGCCTCATCACTTTAAAAGACTATTCTTCGACTGGGAGATGGTTTGCCTATAAATATAAGCAAACATTGTAACATTGAATTAATTGATATATAGTGGAATACAATTCATCATCTCTCCATAATTCTCTTCTGCGTCTCCTCGTCATTATTATCATACTGACTGCATTTCATTCTCTCATCCCTAATTATGCTGTAAATTGTCTATAAACTTTCTTGGTTTTGTAAGTCTTCGTCTACTTATATATATATATTATTATATGACTAATATATCACAACACGTTATCAGCACGAGCCCTATTAGAGTTTACCAATTCTACCAAGGTTCTATTGGAGTTCTGTTGAAAATTCTATTCATACTGGGGTTATGCCAAAATTTTTCAAATCCAGAAGAAAATAACATTTGAG